>VMDO01019338.1:0-39915 GCA_007922755.1 Pedetes capensis | reverse complement strand
CACTATTGTCAGTGCTTCTCTGCTGTTCATAGGGTTTTCAATGGCAGATTGATTTTTGGGAGGGGGTTGCCAGGTCCTTCTCCCAAGCCTACAGCTTCTGGTGTTCCCAGGTGGTCTCCCATCCAGGTACTAACCAGGCCCAACCCTGCTTAGCTTCCGAGATCTGATGGGATCGGATGCCACAGGGCTACAGCTGCAGACCAGTTTACCAAAAATTAGAGTGCATGAATACATAAAGGAAATATTTTTTTAAAAAATGAAGAGAGACTACAATAAATTTAACAATAGGAGACTTTGATACTCAACTTTTAACAATAGACAGATCATCTAGACGACGTAAAATGAGTATCAAAACATTAGACTTAGCAGGCATGGTGGTGCACATCTGTAATCCCAGCTACTTGAGAGGCTGAGGCAGGAGGACTATAAATTCAAGGCCTTCCTAGACTACATTGCAGATTCAAGGCCAGCCTGGGCAACTAAACAAGTCCCTGTCTCAAAATAAAAAAATAAAAATAAAAAAGGAGTGAGACATAGCACAGTGGTAGACCTCTTACCTTCCTCAGTACTACACAAATACACACCAAAAAACTAAACTACAGTTTAGACCAAATAGACATAAAAGACATATATAGAATTTTCTATCCAGAAGAAAGATAATACTTACTTTTCTCAAGTGTATATAAAATATCCTTGGGGATAGACCATATGATAGGCCACAGAAAATTCTGAATGAATTAAAGATGATTGAATTCTTTTGAACTATCTTTTCTGACCATAAAGTTATAAAACTAGAAACCAGTAAGAGGAAATCTCAGATAATTCACAAACCTGTGGTGATTAAATAGCATGCTCCTCAACAACCAATGCATCAAGAATAACTCGAATGGAAAATCAAAAAATAACTTCAACCAAATTATAATGGAAACAAAGCATAGCAAAATTTATGAGATGGAGCAAAAGTAGTTCTAAGGAGGAAACTTATAGCAATAAAAGCCTATATGATAAAAAAGAAAGATCTCAAATAAACAATCTAATGTTACACATGAAGAAGTAGTACAAACTAAAAAAAAATCAGTAATGAGAAGGAAATAACAAACAGCAGAAGTATATGAAATAAGGACATGAAAAATAATAGAAAAAATGGATAAAATCAGGAGTTGGTTTTTCAAATGACAAAAAAAAATAGAAAACTCTCAGCTAGACTAAGAAAAAAGAGAGATGATTCGAATAAATTACACTGTGAGCAAGAATAAGTTACAACTGATGTCACAGAAATATAAAGGATGGTAAGAGATAACTATGAACCATTATTCACTAATAAAATGAGTAATCTGGACAAAAGAGATAAGTTCCTAGAAACATACACCCTAATAAGACTGACTCTGAAACAATAGACAATATGAACATACTAACAATGAGTCAATGGGAGAAGGATGAGGCAATCTGCTCCCAAAGCAGTCCTGAAACAATCAGCCATTAAAAACCCTATTTGAGGGTCACTGTGAGTTGGACTCAACTCAACAGCACCTAACAACAACAATGAGTAAAGAAATTGAGTTTCAGAAAAGAGTTTGCTATCAAGGAAAAAATCAACCATTTTAGAAAGAACTAATACTAATCCTACTCAAACTCTTCCAAAAAAATCAAACAGGGCCAGGCTCAGTGATGCACACCTGTAATCCCAGTCACCAGGAGGCAGAGGCAGGAGGATCACAGATTCGAAGCCAGAGGCAGCTTGCATGTCTTAGTGAGACCTTTCTCAATTTAAAAAATAAAAAATGGGCTGGGGTGCAGCTCAACTGCAGAGCACTTGCATAGCATGCTTAAGGCCCCTGATTCATCCCACTAGTGATACAAAAAAGGGGGGATAGAAGAATACTTCTAAACTCTTTTAACAAGGATATCATTATCCTGATTCCAAAGCCAGAAAAAAAAAAAACTACAAGAAAAGAAAATTAAAGTCCAATATCTTTGAGGAACAAAGATGCAAAAATCCTCAACAAAATACTAGCAAATGAATTTCAGTAGCATATTAAAACAATCATTCACAGGGATCAAGTATAATTCATCCAAAAGGATGCAAAGACGGTCCAACATATACAAATCTACAAATGTGCTATACAACATTAACAGAATGAAGGACAAAAACCATATGATCACCTTAGTAGATGCAAAAATGCATTTGAGAAGTCTCAACATCCTCTCATGATAAAAACTTTCAACAGAAAGCAATATATAAAGCAATCATGAGCAAAAAGAAGAAAGCTTCAGACATCACTATCTGACTTCAAAATATACTACAAAGCTATACTTATCAAACAGTAAGGTTCTGGCATAAAAATGACACAAAGACCTATGAAACAGAACAGAAAAACCCAAACAGAAAATAAATCCATGCATTTATAGCCAACTGATAATCAGCAAATGTACCCAGAAAACACAATATGGAAATGACAACCTTTTCAATAAACTTTGTTGTGAAAGATGTATATTCACATGAAATTAGACCCTTATCTCATGGCCATATGTAAAACAAACTCAAGATTAATAAAGATTTAAATGTAAAACCTGAACTACTACAAAACTACTAAAAAATTAGGAAAAATGTTTCATGACATTGGTCAGGGCAATATTTTTTGAGATGCATCCTCAAAAGCAAAAGTTGCCAAGTAGGATAACAGCAAAATAAAAAGTCTCTTACAGCAAAGTAAACAATAAACAAAGAGTCAACATAGAGAATGGGAGAAAATACTTACAAATTATAAACCTGATAAGAGATTAATATCCAAAATTTATAAGGAATTCAAACAACTCAATAACAAGAAGAAAAATCATATTTTAAAATGGGCAAAAGGCCTGGACAGACATTTCTCAAAGAAGACATACCAAGGGCCAATAGGTATATGAAAAAAAAATGTTTAACATCACTGATCATCAAGGAAATGCAAATAAAATCACTATGAAATGTCATGTTAAAATAGATATTATCAAGAATACAAAAAGATAACAATTGTTGGTGAGGAGGTTGAGAAAAGAGAACTATTACACACTATTGGTGAGAATGTAAATCAATATCACCACTGTGTAAAACAATATGGATACTCCTCAAAATATTAAAAACAGAATTAGCTTAAGATCCTGAAATCTCATACTGCATATATATCCAAAGGAAATGAAATCAGTTTGTCAAAGAGAGAAGGAAGAGCATATTAAATACAAAGTAAGCAGTAAGAAAGTAACAACAAAGCCAGGCATGATAGTATATACCAGTAATACTAGCACTTGGGAGGCTGAAGCAGAATTATAAATT
Organism: Pedetes capensis; assembly: GCA_007922755.1. Classification (NCBI taxonomy): domain Eukaryota; kingdom Metazoa; phylum Chordata; class Mammalia; order Rodentia; family Pedetidae; genus Pedetes; species Pedetes capensis. The sequence goes on along the minus strand of VMDO01019338.1, from coordinate 36,602 downwards.
CAAAGCCAGTCTGAGAAAAATAGCTAGTTGTAAGCCAGCCTGGACTACATAGTGAGACCCTACTCTCCCTCCCCCGCAAAAAAGGAGAAAAATTAGAAATCAGCAAACAATAAGGAAAGTTAATGAAACTCTAAATATTAATAAATACTAATAAGCATCTCAAAATATTAAAAAAATTAAAACACAATATAACAATATAAGGAATAAAAGAGGAAAAGCATGACATATTCTACAGACATTAAAAGATTGTAAGTGTATGTTAGCCTGCAGTCACACCATTGTGGCGTCCCATCCCCTCAGATCTTGGAAGCTAAGCAGGGTCAGACCTGGCTAGTACTTGGATGGGAGATGCCTGGGAACATCAGGTGCTATAGGCTTGGGAGAAGGACCCAGCAACCCATTCCCAAAACACAACTAGCCATTGAAAACCATATGAATTACAGAGAAACAATGACTATAGTATCTCACCTGTTGTACATTAGGGTCACTATGAGTCAGACACCGACCGGAAGGCACCTAACAACAACAAGGATAAATTATGAACTTCCTGCCAATAAATTTGGCAACTTAAGTAGAATGTGCAAATTCTTTTTAAAATATCTACAACTTAACACAATTAACTCAGAAATAAGTATAAAATCAGAATAGTCCTATATGTATTAAAGAAATTAAATTTATAATAAAAATTTCCCATGTAGAAAACTCCAGACCCAGTGGGTTCACTGGTGAATTCTACCAAGCTTCAAAAATAATATAAAAATTCTTCGAGAAAACAAAGGAGAAAAGGAAGCTTCCTCCTTATTTTATGGGCCTTCTTAATCCTGATATCAAAATCTGACAGACATAACAAAAAAAGAAAGCTGCAGACCAATAGTCTAAATCTTCAACTACATAATCAAATGGGGGGGAGGACAGTCTTTTCAGCAAATGCTGCTGGAAAAACTGGATAGACACATGAAAAAATGAATATTAGTCTCTCCCTGAAAAAATTAATCTGAAATCATAGATCTCAGTGTAATTACCTTGAAATGGATGATGTTTTTTTTTTTTAGGTGCCATCCAGTTGTGTCCAACTCATAACAACCTTCATAGGGTTTTCAATGGCTGATTGTTTTGGGATTGCCTTGGGAGTGGATTGCCACATCCTTCTCCCATGAAATGGTTGATAGACCTCAGTATAAAAACCAAAGCTATAAGATGTCCAGAAAAAAACAGAGAAGAAAAAGTTTGTGGTGCTGGGAATACACAAAGATTTCTTAAATGAGACAAAGACAGCATTGACCATAAAAGAAAATTTTGATAACTGAATTTTATCATATTTATAACCTTCTATTCTACAAAACTTAATATTGTTATAAGTTAACCTAAGAAAACATATACAAATTATAAGATATTCATACAATGAAAAAAATCTGAGGAAAAAATTTAATAAATTACTGATTCACATAATAAAATGAGTGAATATTGGGAACTTACTTAAGCTTAAAAAGTTAGAACCAAAAGTATATATATGAAGTTCAGACTAGGCAAAATAATTTCTGGTGATAGAAATCAGAAGAATGGTTGCCTTTGGAAGGAAAAGATTGACTTTGAAAGGGTTAAAAGGGGACTTTCTGAGTGGTAGAAATGATCTAGATTTTGATTGAGATAGTAGTCAAGTACGTATATACTTTTATCAAAACTAATCCAATTATGTCTACAATCATACCACTCTGGTGTCAGATTTCAGGGTCAGGTATGGTTAGTACTTTGGATGGGAAACCACCTGGGAATACCAAGTGCTTCAGGCTTGGGAAAAGGACCTGGCAGCCTACTCCAAACACAATCAGCCATTGAAAACTCTCTGAAAAGCAGAAAAGCACTGACAATAGGGCCAGGCATGGCATGGTGTCAGGTATTGTTTCTGTCTGTTGTACATAGATGAGGTCTCTATGACTGGGACTTGACTTGACAGTACCTAATAATCCAATTATACTTCTAAGATGCTTTCATTTTGTTGTTGTTGTTGTTAGGTGATATAAATTCTACTTTAATTCTTGTAAAGTGACAATATAGGAAAAGAATTTCCTATATTTATGTAATTTTCTATGTAGATTTCAAAAGGTCCCAAGTACTATGTTAAAAAAAAAAAAAAAACCAAAGTACCAATATGCCTTACCTGAACCCAGTTATAGATAAAAACACAACCTAAATGGAAGCTTTAAAAATTCATCTAATTTTCTACACATTAGGAAATGTATCTTCACAACAGAAAGACAACAAAAGCAGCAGGCAGCCAAATAGCATGAGATTTCATCTGCCATCTGCTTCTTCCTTTTACATCCACACAGTGTACAACTTCCAAAGAAAACCCACCTATACCCTCTGGAGACCAAAAACTGCCTATAATTTTTCAGGTCTTGCTCCCATAAGCTGAGAATAACTCCAGACAAAGCTTGTCATCAAGATAACAGCCAGGGTCAATCCAGAAGCAATCATTTCCTCAGTGGCCCCCTCAAGGTCATTCAATTCAGTAAGATTGACCTTTCTCAACATTAACCCAGGATTCTAACCATGCTGACGTGAAGATGAACTTATTTTGTCCAGCTGGCTGCAAAAACACATGCATGAATTCTTTCTTGCTCACCCTCATGCTAGCTTTTCCCTCCCTTCTTCCTGTTTCTTTTCTTTTTCACACATGCACAAAACAGTCACGTCGTCATATGAGACAAGTGAACACTGATTCTTATGGGTAAAAAAACAGATGTTTTCCAATTTTCCTTCACAAAACTATATTTTATATCGTGTTCTTCTATGGATTTATAGCCAATGAAGAGATGTTACTACATTAGCTCATGGAGGGGGATGATAAAAACTGGAAAGGAAGAGTCAGACAAGGCAAAGAGAAGCTATCCAGAAGGCTGCAATTGGAGAAGCATGACAAATGGGCAGTACAGTTTTAGAGGGTTCCTGCAGAAAGGCAGATTGCCTGACTGGGATAGATTCTCTACAGCTGCAGCATCGCACACACCATCTGGAATTTTTAAAATCTGCTTTCCCCAGGTGATCTGATTCTCTGAGTGCCAGTGGAGATGAGAAAATGGGGGGGATTGTATAGCTCAGAACAGCTTCAAATGCCCCCCCAAATTAGTTAATGAAATCTTGTTTGAATCAGTTTCAGCTTCTCCTCCAAACTGAGCCTCTAGTTTTGTGTTATTTCCTTACAAAGAACTGAATGTTTGGAGTTTAACCCTGAAAGGTTTTCTGTACAGTTGAACAAAACAGTACTCCCAGCATGGCGGCCCAAAAAAAGGAACTCAAACTGTCAGATCTGGTCCAAATTTTGCACTACAGGCCAACAAACCTTCATTTTCAAGAAGAGTAATCTTAGCACTACATTTACCTATTGCCAAGTGGACAGACTACACACTGAGGTCCTCAATTTTCTTACTCAGGTGGTCCAAACTCCAGTATTTAAAGCACTAGGGGAAAATATAATTTATAGAACAACCACAAGCCCCCATAATAATGAAGACTTTGGTTTTCTTTCTTTCTTTCCTTCTTTCACATATATATATGTATATATATATGTGTGTGTGTATATATATACACACATATATATGTGTGTGTGTGTATACACACACATATATGTATATATGTGTATATACACATATATGTGTGTGTATACACACACACACACACACACACACACACACATACACACATATATATTTGTTGTTAGGTGCCATAGTGTCCAACTCATAGCAACCCTCAGAGGGTTTTCAATGGTTGATTTTTTCAAGATTGTTTTGGGAATGGGCTACCAGGTCCTTCTCTCTTTTTTGCAGTGCTGGGGATCAAACCCAGGGCCTCAGAGCAGGCAGAACAGCACTCTACCAGCTGGACTAAACCCCAGCCCATTCCTGTCAGTTGGTAGAGTGCTGCACCACACTTTCTGAGGACTTTGATCCCCAGCACCGCAAAAAACGGGAGGACATGGCAGCCTACTCCCAAAATAATCCTAAAATAATCAGCCATTGAAAACCCTATGAATACCAGAGAAGCACTGGCAATAGTGCCAGGCACAGCACAGTGTTGGTAGTGTTTCATTCTGCTATACACAGGGTTGCTATGAGTCAGACCCAACTCAATGGCACCTAACAACAACAAATATATATGAATACAAAGATGAAGTTTGGTAAGAATGTGTGAAAGAAAAAAAAGACGAGTGTTATGTAGCATTTCATAAGTAAAGTATATAGTACATGTTCTGGAATATAATGTTGTTGTTGTTGTTAGGTGCCATCGAGTTGGTATCCAACTCATAGCGACCCTCATAGGGTTTTCAATGGCTGATGGTTTCAGGATTGCCTTGGGAGTGGATTGCCAGGTCCTTCTCCCATTTTTATGGTGCTGGGAATTGAACTCGGGACCTCAGAGACTGCAGCACAGCGCTCTACCAACTGAGCTAAATCCCAGCCCCTGGAATATGATAAGCACTCAGAAATTGTTAGCTATAATAAATGTTAGCCCCAGAATTTTTAAAAATCTTTTTAGAATCAAAAAAGGGGGAAAAATGTATTGTGTCAAGACTTCTGTATGTGTAATACACTAACTCTAGATTTAAGAAGCAGAATTATAAAGCTGGGTGCCATGATGTAATCTCTGTGAGGGTGAAGCAGGAGGATTGTGAGCTTGAGGGCAAGTCATTCTGTGCTACTTAGTGAGATTCTGTCTCAAAATGAAAAATAAAAAAGGTGAGTGGGAATATGGCTCAGTGGTAGAGCATTTGCCTAGCATGCTCAAGGTCCTGGGTTCAACCCCTTAGTACTGCTAATAATAATAATAATAATAATAACCTCAATAAAAACAGAACTACAGATCTCCTTAGGAAAAACACTTTGTTAATAACCTTTCCATTAGTGTAACATGTACCTTACATAATCAACTTAAAAAGAGTTTTATTTTGGCTTACAGTTTTAGACATTTCAGACCCTGATCCCTTGGCTCAATTGTTTTGGAGCCATGGCAATGTAGCATATCATGCTGCAAGCATTTTGTAGAGCAAAACTGCTCACCTCATGGCCCAGAGCAAAAGAAAGAAAGAGGACAAGAGTGGGGTCCCATTATCCCCTTAAAGAGCATACCCCCAATGACCTGGAGTCCTATGAGGACTCACCTCAAAAAGGTTCTACCACCTCCCAATAGCATCACCAACTGGGGACCAATCTTTTAATGCATGGATCTTTGGGACACATTACAGATTCAAACTACAGCAAATATAATCAAAGAAACATTTTTATAAAACTTTTCCTATCCCATTATTATTATTATTATTATTATTATTATTCCTAAAGCATATTAAAGACATTAATATTATTCCTAAGACATGAAACCATCCTTGAAATCATTTTAAATCTGAACATATTTCTCTCAGGTATAAGATCACCATTCAATTGGGTGTGATCAGCAAATCAGATATTCTTTCAAATTTATCACTGAAGATAATAGTAAAAAAAAACACATTGAGGCAAATGGAGCAGTGCTATTCAAAATTCTTAAATCAGTGCAGATTCTCTTCTGTGAGTCCATTTCCCTGTCTGTGCCTGATTTGCTTTTGGTGGTACTTCTCCAAAGACTGCTAGCTCTCTTTCAACAAAACCAGCGTTGAGGAAAGGATGTAAAAAGCAAATTTATGCTGAAAAGTAAAATATATATAAAATAATAAAGCTAAATTTTACAGATCAATTGTTTTTATTTAACATGAATACCGAATATTGCCAAGCACTACATGAAATGAAAATCAAATTGATGAACCCTATCCTCAGAGAACATGGAGAAAAGACAAATAAGCAAGCAGCACACTAAAGTGCAGTTAGTGATATGATAGGGTTAAGATAGGGTGTAATAAAAAAAAAAGTTTAACCTCGTATAATAACTCAAAGAATTCCAGAAGAAGAAATATTCATGTCAAGGCTTGAATAATGAGTGAGCACTAATCACACAAAGGTAAGTAGGAAGAAGGAAGTATGAATAATAACTTCCTGACACCTCAGAAATCATACTACCTTCTTCATCCAAAATATATGGCTGGCGCTGATGAGTAATGAATTTGAAAATGAAATCCAAGCCTCCTAACTTCCAGTTCCTTTAATCATTTGGAATACTATTTCCCTCACTTGTTTGCCTCTCTTCAGCTTCAAGTGATCATAGAAAACAATTGAAATAGTAAAATGAGAAGTCATAGGAAACCACAAATGCAGGACAGAAAGTGAATAAGTATAGGCAGGCAGCTGAAGAAATCGTTTTGTAAGATTTTTCTCTAGAGTGCAAATGTTTGGGACAAAACAGAATTCTCAGCAGCAGTGTATATGCCACTAAAGATTGTAGCTTTGGCAGGGCAGTAAATATTCAACCCCAATGTCCAAACAGAATAAATATCTGGATAGTCTCTGCCAAGTCAAGATTAAAAACTACTACTATATCTTCTGAAGTAAAAATAATCAGCAATAAATTTATCCATTTCCAGCTAACCAATACTTAAAGGGGAATTATAGCGTTAAATGTGTCTATTAGAAAAGGAAAAAGAGCCAGACGCTGTGGCTAATGCCTGTTACCCCACAACTTTGGAGGCATAGGCAAGAGGATAACAGGTTAAAGGCCAGAGGCAGCTTGCATAATGTAGCAAGACCCTGTTTCAAGATTTAAAAAAAAAGTTAAAAATGGACTGGAGATGCAGCCCAGTGGTAGAGCACTTGCAGAGTGTGTGCAAGGCCCTGGGTTCAACCACTAAGTACAAAAGAAGAAAAGAAAGAGAGAAAGAAAGAAAAGAAAAGAAAAGAAAAGAAAAGAAAAGGAAAGAAAAGAAAAGGAAAGGAAAGGAAAGGAAAGGAAGAGGAAAGAAAAGAAAAGGGAGAAATGAAGGAAGGAAAAGAAAAAGATGTCTAAAATCACTAACCCATGTTTCTACCTTAGGAACCTAGAAGATGAGGAGCAAATATAACCCAAAGGAGATAACAAAGATTAGAGTGGAAAGAAACTGAATAGAAAATAAAAATTAAGAGAAAATAAAACCAAAAATGCTTCTTCAAACCATCAAAAATTTTAATACTGTCGATCTTTTCACAAGGCCTACTAAAGAGGGAAAAATGGAGAGAGGAAAGAATTGAAGAATGGAGGAAAGTAAGAAGGGAGAACACAGGGAGGGAGGGAAATTTTAAAAATTGTAAGGGAGTACTCTGAATAAATTAGGCAAACAAATTAGGTAACTTGGATGAAATGGACAAATTCCTAGAAAAGCACAAATTACCAAAACTAACTCCACAAAACATAGAAAATTTTAATAGATCTACAAGAAGTGAAGATTAAATTACTAATTTAAAATCTCCATTTAGATTTCTGGTTTAAAATGGTAGATTAAAGCCTCCATATGACATGGAAAAAGAAAGGAATTAGAATAGGAAGGAATGGACTCTTTTCCAAAGAAAGAGGGTCTGAAGAAGCACCAAAACCACAGAGGAGATTGTGAGATGGTCCCAGGTTGCAGAACAAAGGTAAACAGCGAGGGGGACTGAGCAGGACACATCTCCACCTATAGCTTCCCATGCAAGAGAGGATACAGAGCCCTTCATCCAGAGAGGTAAACCAAATAGCCCTGGCCATCAGACTGACAGTCCCACAGGACAAGCCCAAAGTCCACAGCCCAAAGTGCACTTTTCCAGGCACATAGTAAGACAGTGGCTCTTCCTGACTGGGGGATTCAACATTGGAAAAGTGACTTTCTTTGCCATGCTCCACCTATCAGAGGGTCATGACCTGGCACCCTCTTGAGAGGGAACCTATTGTGGGAGATTGAGCTATGCAGAGGTCCTGAAAACAAAGAGTTATCACCAACCTGCAGGTGACCTGCCACAGTCCCACCATGCTATACAGCTGCATTAGCCAGTTACAATGAGGGAGTAGATGAGACTCTGACATGCTGAGAGGATCAGGCAGCAAGAGGCTTAGGAAAGTTGCTCAGAAGAAAGTATACCACCCTATACACACACCATCCCCCACTCAGAAAGGAGACAACTCCATTTCCTGAGGGCAACTATGGAGACTATCAACTCTGAGCTGTGGTGAGATAAAAAGACTCCATCCTCAACTGACTACCACCTTCAATTAACACACTCCAATGTTAAAGACCACACAAAGAAGCTCCTCCATTACATTTTCTTCTTTTTTTTTTCTTTTCCTTCTTGGTATGCTAGCGATTGAACCCAGGGCTTTGCATGGTGTAAGTGCTGTGCTAAAGTGTAGTACCTCTAGCACTTTTCTTATTTTTGCTTGGAGAAGAGATCACATTGAACTGTGCAGGCTCTTCCTGGTCTAGGGTTCAAGATCCTCCTCCCTCAGCTCCTAGAGATGCTAGAGTTGCAGATGAGAAAGTTAGTATCTGCCTCCATTTTTTCTATCTTTACTCTTTTCTTTGTTAATTTGCATCTCCTCATTTCCCTTTTTTCTAATGGATTTTCTCTTTTTTTCTCTTTTTTAAATCTTATTACACTTGTGTAGCACTCTTTTTTCCTAATAATTATACTTTAAATCTTTTAGGCTTCCTGTTTCTTATGGCTATGCATATGTTTACATAATTCTGTTTATATATAATTCTCTTTATAGTACAATCTTTTTTATAGCCTTAGTTCCTTTCCCTCCCTCTTCCTAACATTCATTTTCTTTCTAGAACTTCTTTTTCCTTTCTTTTACTTCAACCTTCAGTTACCCTTCTGTCTCCCCTTTCCCTGTCCCCCTTCTTCAGGCAAATACTATTTATAACTTCACTCAAAATATTTCTTAACTTCATTGCTTACTCTGTATTACTATTGCCATTCTTTGTTTCATAGACATTGGTGGAGCAGCAGTTGGCTTTAAGAGATTTTAAGTGTATTCCTATATGATGTTTGATCAGATATTGTACTTGTTATAGTGGCTTCTCTTCTTCTCTGGGAGTGGCACTGGAGATTGTGATCTCAAGAGAAAGTTGCTCAGTAAGAAGACCCACAAATAAAATGAGAAGTGATATCCGGTCCTACAGATGCACAGATCACAAATCAGAAACAGAAGAAATATGAAAGAGCAAGGCAGTGCATCTCCTCCAAAAGACCAGTATTCTTTAAGCACTGAATCAAAAGATATTGAAATAATTGAAATGGAAGACAAAGAATTTAAAAGTCTACTTGTAAAAATGATCAATGAATTCAAAGAGGACACAAACAAGCAAATGTATGAAATAAGGAAATCAATATAGGACCTAGGTCAGAAAGTCACCACTACAGAAGACAAAGTCAGCAAAATGGATGAGAAATTCAGCAAAGAAATTGAGATTTTGAAAAAATATGTTAGAAATGAAGAACTCAACAAACCAAATAAAAAACACAGTGGAAAACATCATTACTAGAGTAGATGAAGCAGAGGATAGAATATCAGTGATAGAAGACACAGTTGAGGAAATACTACACTGATATATATATAAATAAACAAATAAACAAACATGACAATAATTTTCAAGAGTGATGAGACATGATCAAGAGACCAAACCTAGGAGTCTATGGGGTAGAAGAAGGAGCTGAGATAAAAACTAAAGAAATCAAAAACTTGCTATTGTTGTTAGGTTCTACCAAGTCAGGTCTGATTCATATAAAGAAAGAAAAAGAAACACTACCCAACACTATGTCATGCTTTGCACTATTGTCAGTGCTTCTCTGCTGTTTATAGAGTTTTCAATGGCTGAATGTTTCAGGAATGGGCTGCCAGTTCCTTCTCCCATGCCTACAGCACCTTGTATTCACAGGTGGTCTCCCATCCACATATTAACCAGGCCTGACCCTGCTTAGCTTCCAAGATCTGATGAGATTGGATGCCAGGGCAGTATGACAATAGGCATAGAAAACTTATTCAGTGAAATTATACAAGAAAATTTCCCAAATCTGGGGGGAAAAATGGACATCCAACCACAAGAAGCATTTAGAACACCAAACAGATATGACCAGAAAAGAACCTCCCCATGACATATAACATGTAAAATTCCAAGATTACAGAACAAAGAAACAATATTAAAAACTGCAAGAGAAAAACATCAACTCACTTACAAAAGAAAAACCATCAGAGAGGGGGGCAAGATGGCAGACAGATAAGACACACCTTCTGTCCCGGAGTAAAGGGAAGCCTCAATTAGGGGTTTGGAACTCACATTGAATAGATAGAAACAGTCATAGTTTAGATTGGGAGATAGAGGATGAAACTGGACGAACACTGAAATTGAGGATTTGGCTTCGGAGGAGCTACACAGAGGTCAGTAGCGGGACCGCCATTCTGCCATTTTGCCATCACACAGATGGCGGATAGAATCCCAGAGACTTGGAGGAGACTTTGCACACACACCTAGGGGATCCAGGAGTGCAACCTTGACATCACACTGTCACCCTGCCTGCAGGACACAAACTACAAGTTTCAGATGAATCAGTTTGATGTGGCACACAGAATCGCCATCTGTAGCAGCACACGTCCAGCAGCCTGAGATGCTGGGCTGTTGTAGGTCCCTCACACAAGAAAATAGAGGTTGCGGCAAAAAAGGAACACTATTACATTGTTGGTTGAGCTGTAAATTGGTCCAGCCACTGTGGAAATCAATATGGAGGTATCTTAAAAAACTGAAAATAGATCTACTGTATGACCCAGCTATAACACTACTGGGAATTTACCCAAAGGAAGATGGGTCATCATACCACCGAGACACCTGCATCTCCATGTTCAATGCTGCACTTTTCACAATAGCAAGGATATGGAATCAACCAAAGTGCCCTTCAACAGAAGAATGGATAAAAAAACTATGGTACATATACACAACAGAATACTACTCAGCAATCAAGAAAAATGAAATAAGGTCATTCGCAGCAAAATGGATGGAATTAGAGAAAATTATGTTAGGTGAACCAACACAAGCTCAGAAAGAGAAACACCATATGTTCTCACTCATATGTGGGAACTGAATGAAAATTATAAGAAGGAAAAATCCTATTCAAAGGTCAGATCAAAATAAAATTTAAAAAAAGCTAAGAATGGTGTCAATATAAATGGTCTAGAAAATGCATGCAATTGTTCTGACAAGATAAAAACAAAGTTCACTACAGGAAAAGTTTCTATCTCAAACAGAACTGGAACCCAAGGACATATAGAAAAATATTACCAAGTAAATGATAGAGAAGACTTAGATGGGGAGGGTGGAGGGAGGAGCATACAAGAGGGTAAGGGGGAACCTATATGAATAATGTACATCAAAATGCATATATGGAAATGCCACAATGAAAAGCATGTCAGAATGAATCACATTAAGGTGTACATTTAAAATTTCCAATTAAAAAAAAGAAAAAAGAAAGAAAAAGGAAAACCATCAGAATTACATCAGAACTCTCAGCACAAACCCTGAAATGTAGGAAAAGATAGAATGATATATTTCGAGCCCTGAAAGTAAATAATTGCCAACTAAGATTATTATATCCATCAAAGTCATCATTTAAAATTGATAGAGAAATAAAGACATTCTAAGACAAGTACAGATTAAAGCAATACATGACCACCAACCCAGCATTGCAGAAGATACTTAAAGGAATCCTACAAACACTGGAGGAAGAAAGACAGTCTCTACTATGACAGCACAGGAAAGAATAAACTTCATGGGAAGAACAAAGAAAGAGAACTAGGAAAGAATCAGTCATGTCTAACTCAAAAAGGAAAAGAAAAGATAAAAACAGCAAGAGTAGAATATAAAAAAAGGATGAAAGAACAAACAGTACAACAAACAGTACACTAGAACAACCAGGAAAATATCCAACACACATACAAGCAGCAAACCTCTTTCAATAATAACTTTAATATGTTGTTTGATGTTAGGTGACATCAAGAAAGATCCAACTCATAGTGACCATGTGTACAACACAATAAAACAATACCCAACACTGTGTCATGCACATGATCATTTTTCTTTCGAGGCTATTGTTGGCAGTCACTACATTTGTTGTCACTTTGCATCATGCCACATTAGCAAAATGACGTCCCAGGGTCTTTACTCCATTCCCATAATTAAGGTTGACTTTAACTCTAAATGTAAATGTTCTTAACTCTCCAATTAAAGACATAGATTAGTAGAATTGATTAAAAACAAGACCCAGCAATTTGTTATCTGCAGAAAATACATCTCACTGGCATAGACATGCACAGATTAAAAGTGAAAGGATGGAAATTGATATACCAAGGAAGTGGAAACCAAAATAAAGGAGGAATAGCCACTCTTATAACAGACAAGGTAGACTTCAAGTTAAAATTACTCAAGAAAGACAAAGAAGGTCACTACATATTGATAAAGGGAACAATCGATCAAGAAGATATAACAATTATAAAAATATATATGCACCAAACATCAGCATGCCCAACTTTATTTATAAAACACTGTTGGACTTAAAAGGACACTTAGGTCCAGATACAATACTACTGGGTGACTTCAATACCCCACTGTCATCAATAGATAGAACATCCAGACAAGAAAATCAACAAAGTAATTTCAGAGTTAAACACCACAATAGATCAAATGGACTTAATATTCATACACAGAATATTCCACCCAAAAGCTACTGAACACATGTTTTTCTCAGCAGCCCATGGAAATTTCTATAAAATAGATCACATTTTAGGCTATAAATCAAGGCGTAACAAATGCAGAAAAATATAAATAATTTTGTGTATCTTATCAAACCATAATGGAATGAAACCAGAAATAAACAGCAAGAGAAATTACAGAAGCTATACAAATACATGGAGAATGAACAATACACTCTTAAATGATTAATAGGTACTTAAAGAAATCAGGCCTATAGCCGTAGCCCTGTGGCATCCGATCCCGTCAGATCTCGGAAGCTAAGCAGGGTCAGGCCTGGTTAGTACCTGGATGGGAGACCGCCTGGGAACACCAGAAGCTGTAGGCTTGGGAGAAGGACCTGGCAACCCCCTCCCAAAAATAAATCTGCCATTGAAAACCCTATGAACAGCAGAGAAGCACCGACAATAGAGTTTCCCCTGTGGTACAGAGGGTCGCTATGAGTCGGATACCGACTCGACGGCACCTAACAACAACAACAACAACAAAGAAATCAGAGAGGAAATTTTAAAATTCTTAGAATCAAATGAAAATGAAAACACACCATACCAGAACCTGTGGGATACAGTAAAGGCAGTGCTAAGAGGGAGTTTATGGTTATGAATGCCTACATTGAAAAATCAGAGAGGTGCAAAAAATAATTTAATGATGCACCTCAAGTTCTTAGAAAAAGAAGAAGAAACAAAACCCAAAACCAGTAGATGGAAAGAAAGAAAAATCAGAGCAGAAATTAATGAAATGGAGACTAAAAAAATAATGAAAAGAATTAATGAAGCTAGCACACAGCTCAGTGTAGAGCACTTACCTAGCCTGCACAAACAAAGTCCTGGTTTGATCCTCAGCACCACAACAAAAAAAATTGATGGAAAACAGAACTGGTTCTTTGAAAAGATAAACAAGATCGAGAAACTCCTAGACAAATTAATCACAGAAAAGAGAAAGGGGGTTCAAATTAAGAAAGCTAGACATGGAAAAGGGAACATTACAAAGACACCAATGAAATCCAGAGAATCATTACGGAATATTTAAAACCTTATATTCGAAAAAACTAGAAAACAGAGACAAATCGGATAATTTCCTAGAAACATATGACCTGCCCAAATTAAGTGAATAGGATAAAAACACCCTTCCCCCTGTCCCTTTTATTGATAAATGTTGGTGGGGTATAGAGTAATACAGCATTTACCATTTCCATTGTGCAACTATTACATCACTTTTGGTTACACTTTCATAAAATTACAAAGTTTATGGAAACTTTTGATTCATATGTAGTAAAACTCATATGCATTTATGTGTTATATTCCCCTAATTTTCCCATATACTCTTGAAGTTGCATCATTTACATTGAGATTATTCTCTCTCCCTTTATCCTTTTATCTTATTTCCCCTCACTTTCCAGCCCTCCACAACCTTTGCTTCTCTTAGCTAATCCTCTCCCTTCTTCTTTCTACTCTGCTTAAATTTTCCCTTCTTGTTAATAGATGCTGTTGAGTCAGTATCCAACTCATAGTGACCCTACATACAACAGGTGAAACACTATTGTTGTGCTTCTCTGCTATTCATAGAGTTTTCAATGGCAGATTTTTTTGTTGGGAGTGGGTGCCAGGTCCTTCTCCCAAGCCTATAGCACCTGGTGTTCCCAGGTGGTCTACAATCCAAGTACTAGCCAGGCCCAACATTGCTTAGCTTCTGAGATCTGACGGGATCAGATGCCACACACGGCAGCAGATTTTCCATACACACACACACACACACACACACACACACACATATTCAAATGAAAATGAAAACACAATATACCAGAACCTGTGGAATACAGTTTATAGTTATGAATGCATACATTGAAAAATATATAAAAGTATCTATAGTTTCTTCCTTCCTTCAAGTAAAATTCAGCTCCCACATATGAGAGAGAACCTAAGGTATTTCTCTTTTTGAGCCTGTGTTTGCTCATTTAAGATGATATTCTCTAGTTCCATCCATTTTGCTGAAAATGACATTGTTTCATTTTTTTATTGCTGAGTAATATTCCATTGTGTATATGTGCCATAATTTTTTTATCCATTCTTCTGTTGATGGGCATCTTGGTTGGTGGCATATCCTTGAATCTGTGAAGAGTGCTGCATAAATATAGAGATGCAGGTGTCTCTGTGGTATGATGGCTTGTCTCCCTTTGGGTATGTTCCCAGGAGTGGTATAGCTGGATCATATGGCAATTCTACTTTTAGCTTTCTGAGGTATCTCCATATAGATTTCCAAGGTGGTTGAACTAATTTACAGTCCAACCAGCAATGTAAAAGGATTCCCTTTTCTCCACATCCTCACCAGCATTTGTTCTTGTTTTGTTGATCTTGGCCATTCTTACTGGAGTTAGATACGTAAACAGACCTAAAATGAGTAGTAAGATTGAAGCAATAACAAAGAGTCTCTCAATAAAGAAAATCCCAGGACTGGATGGATTCATTGATGGATTCCATAAGACCTTTATAGAAAAATAACCACCAATGCTTCACAAATTACCCATAAAATATAAATGGAAGGAAACCTACTACACTTATTCTATGAAGCCAGTATTACCCTGATACCAAAACCAGATTAAGACACATCAAAAAGGAAAACTATTTCCCTGATGAACCTAAATGCAAAAATCCTTAATAAAGTACTTGCACGTTGACTTCAACAACACATTAAGAAGATCATGTACTATGATCAAGATGGTTTCACTCCAGGTA
The DNA here is from genome assembly GCA_007922755.1 of Pedetes capensis. Lineage (NCBI taxonomy): Eukaryota > Metazoa > Chordata > Mammalia > Rodentia > Pedetidae > Pedetes > Pedetes capensis. The sequence goes on along the minus strand of VMDO01019338.1, from coordinate 21,200 downwards.
TGCAAGGTTTGTTCAACATATGAAAGACAATAAATTCAATACATCATACAAAGAGACAGAATACTCAAAAAGACAGAATACTCAAAAAAATCAACAGAATACTCAAAAAGGAAATTGTGGTATATATATGCCATGAAGTTTTATTCAGCCATTAAAAAAGGACAAAATTATGGCATTCACTGGAAAATGGACGGAACAGGAGATCATCACTTTAAGCAAAATAAGCCAGACCCAGAAAGATAAATATTGCATGTCTGTTCTCACATGTGGATGTTAGACTTCAATATATAGTCATTATTAAAATATATAGGTCATGAAAGTAGAAGGGGCCTGTGTGGGGAAATATAATGACTAAAAAAAGGGGGAGTGGGCAAAAGGAAAGGATAATGGGAGAAAAGAAAGGAAATATCACATATGTTGCCTTTGTGACAAAATCATGAAGCACATATATATATAGATACACACAAAAAAGACATGCAAGTGAAGGAGGATCATTGGTCAGGAGGAAGGGGTTGGGGAGAAGGGTTATAAAAGGGTAAGGGAGGAAGTGAACATGAGCAATGTACTCTGAAATGCATGTATAGAAATGTTATAATGAGACCCATTAAGTTATACATTCAAAATTACCAATAAAATAAGATTACTGGAAAAATAAATAAATAAAATGAAAATCTTTATTGAAAGAAAAGTTCAGACCCATCTGGTTTTACTGATGAATATTGTTAAAACATTTAAGAAGAAATAATGCCCATACTTCATGAACTTTTCCAGTAAATGGAGAAGGTGGGACTCTGCCTCAATTCATTCTATGAGACCCCAAGAGTACTTGTTGTATCTACTCTGAATGAAACGTAGGAACAGAGAATTCAGTTGATATTGATATCTCTGGGTTCCAGATGAATTCTTAAGGTCAACTGGGAAGCTCAAAATGTCATCTGATTACATATTAAGAAAGTGGTAGAATCAATCTGAATCTCAGAGATCCATCTCATAGGGAAATTAAGACTAGATGCCTTAAAAAGACCACTGTGTATTATAATAGAACATTTTTGTTTTACAGAGCAATACTATGATCAAGTCTTGAAAAACAGACTTCTCCATTCTCAAATCACACTATTGATTTTGAATACCCTTAATTGCTTTAGGTGATAGGTCATATATGACTTTGCTGTATCTATGGAAAAGAAGTAATCTTTCAGTTTAAAAACTGTAATTAAGAGTATTTTACAAAAAGAGTGTTATCTTCCCTCTTTTCTTCCTTCTTATGTACTTATATTTACTATATTCTCAATATGGTTACATCTATAAAATAATATTCAATTTTCATCACAGTTGTGAGTGATGCTTTAAAAGTATTTAGCAAAATCACTATGTTGTCGTTGTTGTTGTTAGGTGCCATCAAGTCGAGTCCAACTCATAGCGACCCTCATAGGGTTTTCAATGGCAGATTGTTTCGGGATTGCCTTGGGAGTGGGTTGCCATGTCCTTCTCCCATTTTGCGGTGCTGGGAATCAAACTTGGGACCTCAGAGACTGCAGAGCAGTGCTCTACCAACTGAGCTAAATCCCAGCCCCAAAATCACTATAAATGGCAATAATAATGATAGTTTTACCTTGCATTTACTTAGTGCTAAGTGTTTTCCTGCATTGTCTCATTTAATTATTCAAATTGGTCATGTCTGTTCTCATTTAAAGATTTAGCTCTCATTTAGCCTGCAGTGATACCACTGTGGTGTCTGATCCCATCAGATCTCAGATGCTAAGCAGGGTCAATCCTGGTTAGTACTTGGATGGGAGACTGCCTGGGGACACCAGGTGCTGTAGGCTTGGGAGAAGAACCCAGCAACCCACTCCCAAAAGACAATCAGCCATTGAAAAACCTATGAATAACAAATCACAACAATAGTGTTTCGCCTGCTATATGTAGGATCACTATGAGTCGGACACTGACTTCATGGCACCTAACAACAAACAACATATGGGTATTATGTTACCATAAGTATAGCATTTTCTCCATTGGTAATGTGAAAATAAAATGTGCTTGCTTAGACAAAAAAGACTGATATTTTGTCCACGACAAAGAGAGGAAAAGAGACTAGAAGCAGCTGAGCCAAAGAGTCTACATATTTAGGTACTGAGTAGATTTTGGGAAAGTGTAGAGCAAGATTTTGTACCATTGCTGTCCAGAGTAATTTGGAGAGAAATGTCTAAAAACTTTTTGAAGTCTTTCTATGAATGAAGAACCTAAAAATGCCAAAACACGCTCCAAAAATAGGAAAAACTTTGACATCCTAGACTTCATCAAAGATAAGGACATGTACTTCTCTAATGATACATGAGTGGCAAATAATATAAAATATAATGCCCAATGCCATTATTCATTACAAAAATGCAAGTTAAAACTACAATAAGATATCATTGCCTATCCATTACAATGGTTAAAATTACAAACACTGATCGTATGCAGTATTGACAGGCATATGGAACAACAAAACCTCCCATACGATGATACTAGAATATAAAATAATTACAAGCATTTTAGAAAACAGTTTTTCAAGCTCTTAAAATGTCAAAAATATATTGCCCCTATGACCTAGCCATTCCAATCTTAAATTAACCTTACCAAGAAAATGAAAGCATATGGAGATACAAAGATCAATTCAGCAACATTCATAATGATTTCATTTGTGATAGCAAAAAACTAGAAACAACGTTTCATTAACAAGTAGAAACCAAATTGTAGTTTATTGATACAATAGACTAGTATACAGCAATAAAACAAATGAATTATTCATGTGTGCAACAATATGAATGAATATCAAAACAAATATGCTGAAGGGAATCATTTAGAAAAATTCCATTTTTATACTTTTTCTTTGCAGTAATTGAGGGTTGAACCCAGTGTCTCACACATACTTTGTAAGTGCTCTAATACTGAGTTGCATACTACCTCCCCCCCCTTTTTTTTTTGAGTCAGGGTCTTGCTAAGTTACATAGGCTGCCTCTGGCCTCAAACATGCAATCCTACTGCTTTCATGTCCCAAGTCTCTGGGATTACAGGGATATGCCATTGCACCCAGCATTACATGAAAATTTTTTATGCAAACTGATATATTAGACAGAGAAGATGTCAGTGGTTGCCTAGGGATGGAGAAATTTGGGTGGGATGAGAGGAAGTTATTATAAGGGTGTATGAGGACACATTTGGGTACCACAGATATTTTCATTTTCTTGATAGTGGTGATTATTTTGTGGTTGTATATAACTGCCAAATCTTATCATATTTTGTGTTTTAAATATGTGCAATATATTATGTGCTAAATACATACCAATAACACTGTCTGAGTTTTTGCTTTGTTTAAATGTCTTGATCACTTTCAGTCACATTCTTCTGCTAAACTGCTGTTTCTTTGAATAAAATTCTTCCCATAGATATACATATGAAACTCAAGTTGTATTTAGGTGTTAGTTGTCATTCTTATTTTACAAACAAACAAGCTGAAGACAATGCTGGGTCAATATTTTGACCAAATCCACAGAAACTGTAGATGATATTTCCAAGATTTGATCCCACATCTTTTTGGCTCCAAAATCTATGTTCATCACACTGTTATAACTAATGGGAGTATCAGAAGACAAAATGGTATGGATATAATATTGTAATTATCTATAAAGAAGAAAAGTGAAAATATCAGCCGTAGGCTACTTTGAAAAAAGATTATTTCTTTTTAATTAAAATAGGGATGTTTAACATGAAATATGCTTTTTATATGGAATTCAGCAGATGAAACATACAGGAAGCAAATTGACTACATTTGTGGAAAGAGATAATGTAAAAGTTCAATATCAAATGTCAGAACAACACTATGTGCTGATTGTGGATCAGACTATCAACTGCTCATAGGCAGGTTCCAACTGAAACTGAAGAAACTTAAAACCAATGTGCAGAGCCAAGGTATGACCTTGAGTATATCCCACCTGAGTTCAGAGACCACCTCAACAACAGGTTTAATGCATTAGACACTAATGATAGAAGACCAGAAGAGTTGTGCCATGATATCAAAGATACCATTCATGAGGAAAGCAAAAGGTTACTAAAAACACAGGGAAAAAGCAAAGACCAAATTACTTGCTAAAAGAGACTCTGAAACTTGCCCTTGAACATCAAGCAGCTAAATTAAAGGGAAGATATGGTGAACTTAAGGAACTCACCACAAGATTTCAAAGGGCAAATCACAAAGACAAAATCAAATATTATACTGACATGTGCAAAGAGCTGGAGATAGAAAACAAAAAGGGAATAATATCTTTTTCTCAAGCATAAGGAATTAAAGAAAAAATTCAACCTTTGAGTGGCAACAGTGAAGGATCCTACAGGGAAAATATTAAATGCTGCAAGAAATATCAAAAGAAAATGGAAGTAATACACAGAGTCATTATACCAAAAGGATTGGTGGATGACCAAAAATTTTAAGAGGTTGCATATGACCAGGGATCACAGATATCTAAGGAAGAAGTGGAAGCTGCCTTTAAGGAACTGGCAAAACACAAGGCTCCAGGAATTGATGAAATACCAATCGAGATGTTCCAACAAATAGATGCAGCACTGAAGGTGCTCACTCATTTATGCCAAGAGGTTTGTAAAACAGATACCTGGCCAACTGACTGGAAAAGATACCTATTTATGCCAAATGCAAGAAAGGGGATCCAACCAAATGTGGAAACTATCAAACAATATCATTAATTTCACATGTAAGCAAAATTTTGCTAAAGATCATTCAAAAGCAAAATCAGCAGTATATAGACAGGGACCTGCCAGAAAACCAAGCCAGATTCAGAAGAGGGAGTGAAACCATGGACATCATTGCTGATTTCAGATGGATATTAGCCAAAAATACAATATCAGAAAGACCTCCATGTTTTATTGAGTATACAAAGGCATTTGACTATGTGGATCATAACAAATTATGGATAACACTGTAAAGAATGGGAATACTAGAGTATTTCACTGTGCTCATGTAGACTCTGTACATGGACCATGAGGCAGTTATTTCAACAGAACAAGGAAACACTGCCTGGTTTAAAGTTGAGAAAGGTGTGGGTCAGGGCTATATTCTTTCACCATACCTCTTTAATCTCTATGTGGCTTAAATAATCCAAGAATCTGGCATCATGATTGGAGGAAGACTCATTAACAACCTGCATTATACAGATGACACAACTCTGCTTGCTGAAAGTGAAGTAGATTTGAATCATTTACTGATGAAGGTCAAAGAACACAGCCTTCTGTATGGATTGTGCCTCAATATCCACAAAACAAAAATTCTTACAACTGGATCAGTTAAGCAACTTCATGACAAATGGAGAAACGATTGATGTTGTCCAAGATTTTGCTTTACTTGGTTCTATAATCAATACCTATGGAAGCAGCAGTCAAGAAATTTAAAGACATATTGCATTTGGAAAAGCAGTTGCAAAAGACTTCTTTAAAGTGTTGAAAAATAAAGATGTCACATTGAAAACTTAGGTGTGCCTGACTCATGCAATGGTATTTTCAGTAGTATCATATGGTTGTGAAAGCCAGATTTTTAATAAAGGAGACAGGAGAAGAATTAACGTTTTTGAATTATGGTGCTGGAGATGAATTTTGAATATGTCATGGGCTGACAAAAGAACCAACATATCTGTCCTAAAAGTGGTGCAACCAGAGTGCTCCTTGGAAGCAAGGATGGCTTGCTTAGGTATTTTGGACATGTAGTTAGGAGGGACCAATCACTGGTGGAGGACATCATGTTTGGGAGAGTGGTGGGTCAACAAAGAAAAGGAAGACCCTCAACTAGATGGATTGACACAGTGTCTGCAACAATGAGCTTAAACATAAAAACAATCACGTGCTTGGCACAGAATTGGGGAGTGTTTCATTCTTTTGTACAGAGGGTCACTATGAGTGAGATCCAACTGGACAGCACCCAACAACAACAACATACCTTTACCAGTGAGTGTTACATCTTTATATGCATTCCTGCTACTGTTTAGCATCCTTTGGCTTTAACACAAATAATTCCTTTAGCATTTTTGAAAGGCAAGTCTAGTGGTGAAATATTCTTTCAGATTTTGTTTATAATGGAAAATATTTATCTCTTTCAATTTTAAAAGACAGTTTTGTCAGTTATACTATCCTTGGTTTACATTATTATTCAGTACTTTGAATATATCATCTTATTTCCTTCTGCCCACAGGGTTTCTGTTGAGAACTTCACTTGTATGTGACAAGTTGTTTCTCTCTTATTGCTTTTTCTGTTCCTCTCTGTCTTTGATTTTCAACAATTTGAAAATATTGTTTGAATAAATTGTGTCTTGTTATGGATTTCTTTGAGTCACCTAATATGGGGCCTGTTAGGCTTCCAGGATCCAAATGTCCATTTTCTTCACCCAATTTGGGAACAGTTGGTCATTATTTCTTTGAATAAACCTTCTTCTCCATTCCACCCCCCTTTTCCTTTTGCAACACTCATAATATGTATATTGTTCTGTTCCATAATGTCACATTTATGCCTATAATCCTAGAGACTCAGAAGGCCAAGGCAGCCTGTATAACTTAGTGACTGATTTAGTGACTCAAAATAAAATGGGCTGGGAGTACAGCCCAGTGATAGAGCACTTGCAAAACATAGGCAAGGCCCTGAGGCCAACCCCCAAGCAGAGGAATAAGGAGGAGGAAGAAGAGGAGAAGGGGGGGAGGAGGAGGAGGAGGAGGAGGAGGAGGAGGAGGAGGAGAAGGAAGAGGAGGAGGAGAAGAAGAAGAAGCAAGAGGAGGAGCAGGAGGAGGAGAGCCACCTCTGTTGAACGTTTTTACTTTGTTCATGCATTGTTCTCTTTCTGATGGCTCTTGAATTCTCTGTCAGGTAAATTATATACCAATATTGCCATTTCATTGGGATTGTTTTTAGGAGACTAATTTAGTTCTTTTGTTGGGGAAATATTTTCCTGATTCCTTGTTTTCCTTCATTTTTTGTGATGGTGTCTATACATTAGAGAAAATAGTTACCACTCCTATTCACCATGAACTGGCCTCACACAAGAGAAGACCATCACCAATCAGTCCAGCCAGAGATTCTGGGGGATTTTCAAACTCTTTTATTTGTCTTACTTGCTCTCTTTTACCTTAGAAATCACTGTGCATCAAGGGTATGCTGAGTCTAGTCAATTGTCCAAGATTGAAGCCAGCCTCTCTTATGCAGCCTCTGGGAAAAATATGGACCATTATATGCTTTGTCCAACTCTATCCTTCCCCACAGAGAAGCCAGGATCTGGAATTTTTGCCTGTTTTCTCTGTGCTAAATGAGATAGAGTACCTATTGTGGCTGCTAACTCAAACTGAAGTCTTTGTTCTATTCACACTGATCCCCTGCTAGCAAGGGTATGCCAGGTCCCATCTGTGCTTTGAGACAGGCAAGACAGAAGCAAGTCCTTTGGACAGCCTCCAGACAAATTGGGATATTGGGCATGCAGTCTAACTCTTTCTCTCCCTAGGGAGAAGCTGGGATCTGGAGTCTTTCATCCATTTTCCCTGTGCTGAACCACAGGGTTATGATAACAGCCAGCCTAAGCCACTATCTCTGATCTCATTGGTCCTGAGACTGCTAGAGAATGCCAGGCCCTGTCATCACCCTACAATAGGCAAAACAGAAACCCATTATTTTCACAGCTCCAGAGAAATGGGGGCATTCAACTCATGGTCCAACTCCTTCTCTTAGAAAAAAACTCAGAGCTGGGATTTTTTTCATCCATTACTCTATGCTGTGCCTACTGATAGGCTATGATGATTGCCAACCAACACTGACATCCTTTGTTCTTACTGGCTCCTAGGCAGTTAGAGTATTCTGGATTCTCCAGCACTCTCAGAAAAGCAAGCTGAGGACAGTCTTCTTAAGCAGTCTCCAGAAGAGTTATAGCATTGGATATATGGCACACTTTCCTTTCCTAGAAAAAAGCTTCTCTGATCCTAATGAGAAGTTAAGATCACAGGAAGGGAAAGATATCTTTCAATTTTTTGGTTCTAAGCCATGGTAGGGATTATGGTGACAGGGTTTCTTAAATTTCTTTACCAGATTCAATGTGGGTAGTTTCATGCATTCATAGGTTACAGAATCCTCTTGGTTAGTTTCTGGATGTCTCACAAAAGGAATGTTTTCATGTTTTGATGTTGAGTTGGTAAGTTTGTGGGGGAAAATAATCCCAAGCTTTCTATCTTTAACTCTTGATCATCAATAATTCCTCATTTTAGAAGATTTTGTTTAGGTTTTAAGTTTCTAGCCTAATATTCATTGTGGGACACTACTTTAATATACCTAGTTTATATTGACAAAAAATAATAGAAATGTTAAATGCATTTGTTGCTTCTTATCTTGTAAACAACATAATTGAGCCTATTACATGTGGGAAATACAGGTTTTGAGAACAAGTGCAATGGTACACTTCATTCTTAATACAATAAATCCTGTAAGGGTTGGAGCATATTTGGTATTGACTCTAGAGAGACTAGAACCTTGTAGCCTTAAATATGTGAGAAAATAATACTTAGAATTTATATAACTTTATTTGGCATATCCTGACAGTGTTCAATCATCTTGTAAAACTGAGTGATTCTAAGTCTACAAGCTTCTGATTTAATTCCACTTAACAAATCAAAGTAATCTTTTATAAGTACTATTTGAGATTTAGGGAAATACTCAAATTGTATACTTTGAAATACAGAAATTAAAATCAGGCATTGTGATCCTGCCTGCACTAGTTTTGTAGCTTAAGAGTGTTTTGGCTATACATGGTCTTTTGTGTTTCCATATGAATTTTTGGATCATTTTTTCTATTTCTGTAAACTCTGTCACTGGAATTTTAATGGAGATTGCATTAAATCTATAGATTGCTTTTGGTAGGATAGTCATTTTTACAATATTGATTCTCCAAATCCATGAGTAGGGGAGGTCCTTCCACCTTTTAGTATCCTCTGCAAATTCTTTCTATAATGTTTTGAAGTTTTCCTTGTAGAGGTCTGCAGGATCTTTGGCTAGATTGATTCCTAGGTACTTAAGTTTTTGGTGGGCTATTGTGAAAGGAATTGTAGCTTTGATTTCCTTCTATTCCTGCTCACAGTTGGTGTAAAGGAAGGCTACTGATTTTTAAGTGTTAATTTTGTATCCTGCCACTTTATTAAAGGAGTTAATGAGGTCTAAAAGTTTTCTAGAGGAGATTCTGGGGTCCTTTAGTTAAAATATCATGTCATCTGCAAATAAGAATAATTTGACTTCTTCTTTGCCTACCTGTATCCCTTTGATTAGTTTCTCTAGTCTAATTTCCCTGGCTAGGACTTCAATCACAATGTTAAATAAGATAGGAGAAAGTGGACATCCTTGTCATGTTCCACATCTTAGAGGAAGGGCTGTAGTAGCAAAAACAGCTTGGTACTAACACAAAAATAGGTCTGAGGACCAGGGTAACAAAATAGAGGACCGAGAGATACACCAACACATCTATAGCCACCTGATTTTCAACAAAGGAGCAAAGCAGGCAAATTGGAGAAAAGATAGCCTTTTCAACAAATAGTGCTAGGAAACCTGGATATCTGCTTGCTGAAAAATGAAAACAGACCCACACCTCTCAATATGCACAAGAGTTAACTCAAAATGGATAAAAAAAAACCCTCAACATAAAACCAAAAACCCTAAAATTATTAGAAGATAGGCAATATGCTCCAACATATAGGGATAGGAAAGCATTTCCTTAATAAGACTCCAATTGCTCAGGAAATTGCAACAAGAATAGCTAAATGGGATTATCTGAAATTAAAAAGCTTCTTTACAGCAAAGGAAACAATCAACAGAGTCAAGGAAGTCCCCCAATGAATGGGAGAAAATCTTTGCATCCTATACATCAGACAGAGGGTTAATTTCCAGAATTTAAAAAGAACTCAAGAAAGCAACTCCCAAGACAACAAACAATCAAATACACAAATGGGCAAAGGAACATAATAGACAGTTCTCAAATGAAGAAGTTCATAAGGCCATGAAACACATGAAAAAATGCTCAATATCCCTAGCCATTAAGGAAATGCGAATCAAAACAACTCTGAGATTCCACCTTACCCTAGTAAGGATGGCCAAGATCAATAAAACAAATAACAACAAATGCTGGCAAGGTTGTGGAGAAAAGGGAACCCTCTTACACTGTTGGTGGTGCTGTAAATTAGTTCAACCACTTTGAAAATCAATATGGAGGTACCGCAGAAAACTATAAATAGATCTACCATATGACCCAGTTATACCACTACTGGGAATATACCCAAAAGGAGATGAGTCATCATACCACAGAGACACCTGCATCTCCATATTCAATGCAGCACTTTTCACAATAGCAAGGATATGGAATGAACCAAAGTGCCCATCAACAGAAGAATGAATTTAAAAATTATGGCACATATACACAATGGAATACTACTCCGCAATTAACAAAATGAATAATATCATTTGCAGCAAAATGGACGGAACTGGAGAACATCATCTTAAGTGAATGAATACAAGCCCAAAAAGAGAAATACCAACAAGCTGAAACAAATTTAAAGGAAGAAAAAAATCCTATACAGAAATTGAAACATAATAAAAAGTACAATTAAACTTAGCATAGAAGGGACAATTTAAGGAGTGGAAAGGAGGGGGGAGGGAGCAAGTAGAGGGAAATGATGATTGGAGAAGACAGGAGGGGGAAGAGGGTCAATGAAGCGGGATGAAGGAGGAGAGGCCATTCTCAGTGTAAACAGCACAACTTTATGAGTATGGTGGGGAAAAAGGGGGTGATAAAATAAACCCTACTGTTGTTGTTAGGTGCCGTCGAGTCAGGTGTCTGACTCATAGCGACCCTCAAAGGGTTTTCAATGGCTGACTGTTTCGGGATTGCCTTGGGAGTGGATTGCCAGGCCCTTCTCCCATAAACCCTACTAGAATAGCTAAAATTTAAAAAATAATAGTAGTAATAATACCAAAGGTTGGCAATAATATAAACAAACTAGATCACTCATCTCATACTGCTGAGAATGTAAAAAGGTAGATCACTGTAGAAAAAAGTTTGGACTTATATCAAAATCAGGATGTACGTATGTAGACAAATATTCTCACACAAAAACAAGCAAGTAGAAAGGAGACCATTGGTGGGGGCATGAGGGGGAGGGTCATGAGAGAGTAAGGGGGAAGTTATGTGAGCAATGTATAATGAAATGCATATATGGAAATAGCATAATGAAATCCATTAAGTTGTACATTAAAAATTACCAATAAAAAAGGAATACAGAGATTAAATCAGAAGCCATCATTCAAGTGACAGATGGGCAAAGATGCTTTATACAAATCAGCTCTATCAGTTTCCACTAAAGCCCATGCTCTTTCCAAATGCATTCTCTTAGCATATAATCAGAATTTTTTTCACATTTATAGGCCAAATTTCTCTCACAGCCATATCTTCAGTTTATTTGGAATAAGTTTACATCTCTTACATAATGCTGGTTATAGAATATTGGAAGCCATGTTTCTTACATTCTAGAAGACTTATGAATTCTAGTAGGGTTGATAGAGAAGCAAAGAGAATAGAACATAAGACCAGGACTCGTAGAACTATTTACATTCAAAGGCAAATAGCTGACAAATGAATGGGAAGAAATGGAAATGAATATCAAAATCTCTTGAAACAGAGGTGTAGCAGACACATGGTGTGATTAGGGATAACTTAAATGTCTGAGGTTCTTAAACACTGCCTAACACAGTAAAATGCAGAAGTGAGTGCTAAGCCCCTCATTCTCCCTTCCCCTTTATTAGTGTCTAATCACTTTCATGTTTCACTCCAAATCTCTAAATCTTTTTACCTATTCAAGAAAAAGTATAGTGGAATAAAAAGGAAGTAAAGGAGGAGGATGGAGAGAAAGAGCAAAGAGAGAACTAGATGGGGAAAAGTGGGAATGGAAAGGAAAAAAACAGAGGACTATGTAAACACATGATCACCCAGTAAGTTTAGGCACTAAAAGCAGTTTTAAAACATGATTCTAAATTCTTTGATGCTATTCCTATAAAGATGTCAATGAGAAGTTCATTTAAACCCAAACCCAATCCTAACTTCAGGAAAAGAAGCAGGAAAATTATAAAATGCACTCACACTAAAAAGTTAAATGTATTAAAAGCTTTGGGTTATAAGAGCTGGAAATTTCCCAGAAGACCTTGGACATAATTAGAATGGAATAATCCACGAACACAATAATAAAGTGACACATGAGGAGAAAAAAGTTGTCATACTGTCTTTGCTAAGGCTGGGCAATACTAGTTAAGCTCCTGAATGATGGACAATCAGTCTGCTGCTATTGCTTCCTCAGAAATTCACTGCTAAGGAGTACTTATTTTGTGTCACAGCTAAGCAGGTATGCTACCATTACATACTTTATATATCCAGCGTTTGCTATATTCTCAGACCACAGGAACTTCAAAAGAAAAACTTGGGGAATGAGAAATTCTTGACTACATAGTTTGTTAGCTATAGGAAGGCAGAAGTTTTGTGGTCATTGATGATTACTAAATTTCTAGTGTGCATCATATACTATATACGTGTCATTTGTTGAATTAATGAAAAACTGAATCTACAGAGAATACAAACACCATTAGTTACATTATCATTTCTACTCTATTTCCTAGAAACTTTGCAGTCCGTATTTACCCAATTTGCAACTTAAAGCCTAAACCCTTAAAATGCAAAATTTAAAAATACCTGAATATCAAATACTAAATTATGTCATTTGGTAACTAAACAAACAAACTGTGGTTGCTGTATTAGTTAACCAGTGTGCCACTATGGCAGAGAAACTGACCAAAGCAAAGTTATGGGAGGAAATATTTATTGGGGGCTCATGTTAGAGGATCAGTCCATAATGGCAGTGGGGCAGGTGTGGCATCAGCAGGTGGCAGAGCCTGTGGCAAAGAACCTCACATCATTGCAATCAGGAAGCAGAATACAACCAGAACTGCAGGTCCCAGATAAAAACCTCTCCCCAGTGACTCACTTCCACCAAGCTAGATCCCTCCTCTTAAAGTTCCATAACCTCCACAAGCAGCACCACCAGCTGGGGACTAAATATTCAAACACATGTCCTTTGGGGGACATTTTAGATTTAAACCATAATAATTGCTATATGTGGAGACATATAAAAGAATAGCAAAAAAATACAAAAACATCTTCCGGCACTAAGCAAACATTTAATTAGAGATCTCTGCTTTGAGCTCTACAATTAAAACAAGATTTGGGAACTGAGAAGATGTTTGGGAAAATAGTGTGTTAATAAATAGACACTACATTGAAAATCTAAATAAATCAGGCATTTTTCCTCCAAAGAACCTGAGCCTTCCAAAATTTAAAGGACTATTACACCAATACTGGTAAAAAAAAAATAAAAAAGTCCTACTTCCACTAAGAATGTGCAAAAGGCACAGCCTTCAATTATAGTAGAAGTTCTTAAATCAAACAGCAAAAGCTGCTCTACAGATCTTCATAAAAAGAGTATCCATCTTTCTCTAAGATGATTTAAGTGGATTTTTACCCAGAGGAAAGTGTGAATTAGATATCTAAAGGTCAATATTCTACAGCAGTTTTAATCAAAAGCATCTGTGAAAAATATGATATTTTCAAGTACCTAAAGTAAATCACTAAATAGGTCTAGATCTTTTCAAATCTCTACATCCTTCATTTTTATAAGATCTTACATTTAAACAGTATTTCACAACTTAGAGAGAGCTTTCATAAATTTCACCTCTTTTAATTTATTTTTATATGATGTGGTACCCCAGATTTCCTGCTCAATATTAAAGAATTAAAAGAGGAAGAGTACAGATAAGAAGTTCTGGTTCTAAGTAAGCCAAATTCTCCATCATTTTTCAACTATCTTTTCATTTATTTTTCTAGGGAAGCATGGTTGAAAGAGACACTCTATTTCTTTTGCTGCCAATAAATATGCATTGGGAGTCAATAATGGAAAAGAAAATGTTTTGAAGGAAGAAGAACAAGTCAAAGAAGACAATGTGAATTTTGCAAAAGAATGGATATGCCCATCAATCAGGAGGCACTGTTCTGCAAGTCTGAATTAATGGCCACAAAGCTGTATAGGAATGTGTGAAAGTTTTTGTTTTTGATTTCTTTTTTATTTTTTTTTTTTAATTTTAAGTAACTGTTCAAGGTTTTCCCCTAAGAATCTTTTCAGGCCTAGATACCCCATTTTCAATGTAAAATGGAAGATATAGCTTTTAGAAAAAGGCTGCCATTCACAGCCAAATCAGAAGTTCCAGATTAATTTGGTTTGTGTCTTTTGCAGTGAGGTCCATAAATTCAATTCCTTCCCATCCTGAAATAAATACTAAGCAGAGTAATGCTTCACAATGTCAACAGAATGCCAAAGAGAAGTATTTGCTTTTCTTGGTAACCAGTGCACTCAAGGGCACCAAAGTCCATATTTTCAAATCCAGAGAACTAAGAACCAAGTAATGACTCCAGCCTTTTTCCACTCCCTAAGGAAAATGATGTGGGAAAACTAAGATATAAAGCGTCTTCTCATCCTCTATGCCTTCCCTTTTTCACTAATAAGCCACAAAGTATACATCAGTTCCTAGTTAAGTCAAAGCTCTTTACAGAGGAAGATCCAAATGTTCTCAGGGTATGGGTTTTCTCTTATACTCAAAGGGTTATTTTTAAAATTAGACAGTTCAGCAAACAAATGCCAGTGCCAAGCTTCCCTGGGGAACCACTTTTGCTGAGCAGGTTGGCTCCACTAGTTAGAAATTGATTGACACAAAGCAAACAGTTCAAATTTTGTCTCCTCAAGGAGCAAAACTCTAAAAGGAAAAACAAAACCAAAAAATAAAAAAACAGTAAAACCAGAGATAGCACCTCTTATAAATGCATGATTTTGGTTGCCAGCAAAGAGAGATTGTATCTAAACAAGTTAACAAATTAGAACCTGTAGAAATAAGGCAATGGAACCTGCCCCAGACAACACTACTTAATGTAAGGTACATGAAAAAGCAAAAGCTCTGTAGTAAGAAAGATCAGTTCTGCATATTTTATAATTCTCCCTCTCTTAATATGTAACTTTTATACCTCTAACTCAAAGTACACCTTTGACTACTGACTTCTCCCCCATCTCTAGCACCTCTCATTCTCTTTGCTTCTACCACTTTTCTCCTCCACCACCCTTTACTTGGCCTTATTGAAACAAGAGGAGAGAGGAAGGCAAGTCAGATGCAGGAATCTGCAGGTATATCCAAAATGAGATGTCAGTATCATTAGCACTGCACAGCAGCAGCAGCAAAGATAAAAACCAAGAAGGTTCTTTCTTACTAGATGCAGGCATGACTGCTCAGTCTTGAATCATGGAAGAGTAACTGAAACTTATTTACATCAATACTTCATTATTAAAATAAAGAAAATAGGATCTAGAGAAGTAATTAGTAATTTGACCAAGCCTGTATATTTGGTGCTAATACCAAAGCCCAAGTTTACTACCCAGGACCATAGTTTGTCAGGCTGGAGTTAGATGCATACCTGTGCTAGAAACTTATATCATCTCTAAGAGAAAAGTCCAACAGAAGATACAAGCAGAGAGATGTTTGTGTCTCTTTTTCTCCTCCAAAGATTTTTATATCACTCCTTTTGCTTGAATCCGTTGTACTATCCATCACAGTAATACATCATAAACCTGTTTGTTCAGTATTAAAGACTTCATGAATGAGTAAGGAATCATATTTATTAAAAGTATTATTAAAAGATAAAAATAAAACCTAAGTGTGGGGTTGGGGTGCCTTATAGGGAGGGAGGGAGGGGGGAATCCCTAGATGTAAGAAGCTTAGAGACAATATTTTATACTATTTTTAAGAGATATGACTAGAATTTTATCTTGATGGATTGAGATTACACTGTAACACTAAGAAATGGAAAGTACATTCAGAGCAAAATCCAAAGCTCAGCTTGGCAAGGGCCAAAAGTTGTTCTCAACTATCTTATTTCCTCTATTAATACTAAATGTATCCTATTCTCCAACCACAGAAGATGCCTCACTAATCTCTAATTTCCACATCAAACACTCAACTAATTCTTTGTTAAGGGTTATCATTCTACAGGAATATTGTTGTCATTATCCTGTCATACCTTTGTTGCCAATCAAAACCACACTCATTTCCAAAGTATATTACAGATGATCTGGGTTATTTGAGGCTTTTCTAAAACAGCAGAAAACTTGAACTCTTTCTCTCTGACTTTAAGAATTTTGTTTACACGTATGTTACAGAACTAACCACACTCTATCATCTGTGGATAGTACATTTGGCCCCTTTAACAAATGCTGAGTACCCAGATAGCTGTGATTGGGTTTTCAGTCCAGAGTACCATTCCTAGTACTAGCCAAAAGAATCACATAATAAATATTTCTTTAAGTTAATTGAAGCTTTGGGATAAAGGACACATTACTAATCAGCATTAGACATCCTAAGTATGATAATACAGAAGAGTATGTTCATCTAACAAGCTTAAATGGTGACCTCTGTGCATATTATAATTGGATTTCTTATAGAAAGCAAATGACCTAGACTTATCATTAATTCAAACAAATGTGTTTTCCACATTTTGTGACAAAAATGAAGACTTTATTCCATTTACTATTTCTCTCCTACTAAGGATTGACAAGTGCGTACCTCCATCCAACACCCAATTCAGATCTTGCAAAATATTATTTTCCCATTTGTTCATTCCAAAAAATTCCCAATAGTCCTTAAACTCCAGATACTTTCACTAAGGAAAATGCATCCACCAATGGATGAAATGCAACACTAGTTTGAAGAATGTTTGGTCTTCTCTCTATCATCCCAAATCAAAAGTTCTAGAATGAAAGTGACTTTGGAATGTTAGGGGTTAGAATTTTAATTTCACTACATTTAAATGCACACAATTGAGCTCTCATATACAGATGCTAGATTGAGCTGTGGTACATGCCTGTAATCCCAGCTATTAGGAGGCTGAGGCAGAAGGATCACAGGTTCAAGACTAGAGGCAAGCGTGCACAACTTATAAAGATCTTGTCCCCAAAGAAAAAATAAAAAAGAGACTAGGAGTGTGGCTCCATGGGAGAATACTTGCCTAGTATGTGTGAGGCCCTGGGTTCAATCCCCAGTACTATAAAAAAATAAAATTAAAAATGCACACCCACAGGCAAAGGATGAAAACATCACTCTTGCACTTTTGAAAAACTATGTGTACTCTTAAAAACACACTTGCAGATCATAATGCTTGTAAACTTAAGCAATAATGGTAGGACCCATATTTTGCATCCTTGGGCTATTTTAATTCCTCAGTGTTGACATTACCACAGAAAAACTTCTCTTTCATGGTAAGTAGCTTGTCCCTCTTAGCAGATCTGTCATACTTTCTGGTATCCCACAAACAGGAATACTTAACTTAATTTCTAAGAGCTAGATCCAGCCCTTTAATACATGTGAACAGTAAGTACTGACATCAATGGAAATTCTGGGTGTGCATCTGAGGGCAGACAATGGTTTCTGAATATTCCTAAACTGACTGCCAAAATTCTCTTCATTAAGACTGGTTTGATTTTGGCTCCCTTTCTTTTCAATATGCACAAAATACCAGAAATGATGCATGAAGGCTATGATCAAATGAAGAGCTACACAGCTGTATAGAATGTGACCTGTGTGACCTTTTGACCTAAGCAAAGAATGAGATTTTAAGTCTTTTAAGTTCCTTAGTCTGCTAATGTTCCTGATGACCAGTCCAGAGCAAGGCTTTTTATTTATGGAACTATCTTCTAGCTAAAGAGAAAATAAAACTGAAGTTTCAATTAATGCTGATAATCTTAAAGACAAGTGCATAAAAATGAAAGCTGACTAAATACCAAAATGATTTGACTAGTAGTCTAGCCATTAAGTTATTATACTTTTTTCTTGTTTTTGATTTGTTGTTTCTTACTGAATTTTATGACATGCTCTATTAATTCCAGAGTATTTGTACAACTGCATTCACATAGAGACAAACTGATAAAATGTCAATCTGAAACTACCCAGAAACCTAAAACTCATTCTAGGCTCCTTACTCTCGCTGCCTGATGTCCATCTAACCTTGACCACACATGCATGCAAACACACATATGCATGGGAAGTCTTAATGACCTTTCGTTTCCATCTCCTTAATATCTCAGAGTCTCTCCCTGCATCTTCAGCTCCACACTTTTTAGCCCTGTTCATTTCTTCCCCAGAAAACCATATTAGCCTTACTGCTCTGGTCTTCTATTTCCCTATCTTGAACACTATCCATGTTACACATAGTGATCCTTTTAAACTCTAAATCTAAGAATGATACACTCATTAATATAATTCAATGGCCTTTCATTGTCATTAGGCAATACTTAACTTCCCACCATCTGAACTGTCCCAAACTACAAATTCAGTAGTTATCTACATCCCTCTACCAACCCACCAATCAAATTTAATAATATTTTCATAGATGTGGTAAATTAAGCTGGTTTCTGTATACATTTTAGTGCCAAAATTTAAAATAATCCTTGATGATAATAAACATGTTCTTTAATACAATGAGTGTAATGCATTATAAAAACTAAAACATGCATAAGTAATTCCAGTTTTAAAAATTACTAAGAGAAAGACATATCTTTTATTCAAAAACAAAAACAAGTTTTAGTGATTGTATAGGTCTTGAATTTACTAATCTGAGGACAGGAGTTTATATCAAGAATGGGTCATCAAAACTTGATTGGAGTTTGGTGTTTATTATCAAAATTATTTTGTTAATAATTTCCTCTAAAAATTCTTAACATAGATATTCAATCCCAAACTCTACCTCTGACAATTCATCAGAAATACAGCCCCCAAATCAAAACTACATTAAGATTTCACCTTACCTTAGTCAGAATGGCAATCATAAAACAAACAAAAACAAATACTGGCCAGGATGTGGAGAAAAAGTAACATTTATACACTGCTGGTGGGAATGTAAATTACTATAGCCATTATGGAAATCAGTATGGAGTTTCCTCAAAAAACTAAAAATAGAATTACCATATGATCTAGCTATACCACTCCTGGGTATATACCCAAAGGAATCTAAATCAACATACCATAGAGACTAGTATGATCTTGTTCATTGCAGCACAGTTTACAGTGGCCAGGATGTGGAATTATCCTAGATGCGTATCAACAGATGAATAAAGAAAATGTGGCATATATACACTATGGAATTTTATTCAGCCATAAAGAAGAATGAAATTATGTCATTTGCAGAAAAATGAATGAAACTGGAGATCATCATATTAAATGAAGAGAATCAGACTCGGAGAGACAAATACTGCATTTCCTCTCTCATATACAGATGCTAGATTGGAAAACAAAACAAAATAAAACATATGTATGACACTTGAAAGTAAAAGGAAGACTATCTGGAGGGGAGAGAGGAAAAGCAGGGGAGGGAAGGAGAAATTAAGAGGTAAAAATGGAGAAAAAGATTAATCTTAAAAATGAAATTGCTTTTCTCCCACAAGTTCTCTATTCTTCTCTCTTTCTCCCTCTCCCTCTCCTTCTCCCTCTCCCTCTCTCTCTCTCTCTCTCTCTTTCTCTCTCTCTCTCTCTCTCTCTCTCTCTCCTCTCCCAGCTCTTCTCTCTCTAGCAACCAGGTGCATGTCTCTCACTTCTCTTCATTTGGCCATCAGCTCTGTCCATCCAAGACACTGTTCCTTCTAAAAGCCTGCTTGACTCTCCTGTTCTCTCCAGCTTCTTTACCTTCCTCTGGGAAATGGAAATTTCTTTATGCCAATTCACCCAGGTTTCTCCGATTTCCTTTCCAGGCTTAGCTAAGCTTCCCCACATGCCTAGTTTTCCCTGTAATTATTCCTTAAATGTGTATCATGTTTGGGAGAGTGGCAGGTCAACGATAAAAAGGAAAACCCTCCACCAGATGGATTGACACAGTATCTGCAACAATGGGCTCAAACATAAATAAGATCGGGAAGTGTTTCTATCTGCTGTACATAGGGTCGCTATAAGTCAGACTTGACTCCATGGATGGCACCTAACAACAACAACATCTATAAGAAACCAAATCTATACTCTCTACTATAAAAAATGAAATTAAAAAATGATATATTACTTAATTAGCTATTTTTCCTCAAGATAAAAAAATGTATTTCAAAAAGGGGGGAAAGGCAGCTCAACAAGTATTTATTAAATGCTTACTCAGCGGTGTCTAGATTTTTTTCAAAGAAGAATAAGACATAATCCCTGCCCTCAGAAATTATTTTATGATGTAAAAGATCTTATGTGACAATTCTTAACCAGATTACCAAAATCTTTACAGAATGTTATGATTCTTTCTGATAATTTCAGAATTATTATTCTAACTCAAAAAATCCACAACACCATAAACTATCTGCCCCCTTCCATGCTCTAATTCCCAAAACTTGCTTCAAATCCCCCTCTGGGCCTGGAACATAGCAGACATGTCCATAGTTCAGCATCTTTGCCCATAATTTTACATCAGCCTAAGACACTCCATCTCTATTTTGTGTATTACCTGTTCCTCAACTAGTTTAGGTCTTCCTCAACTGTCACTTTCCCAATGAGCTTTCTTCAATACTCTATGTAAAATTGAATAATTACCTAGCAGTCCCTAGCCCCCTTTCCTGTCTTGAATTTTCTCTGTCATCATCTAACAGAGTATATATTGTATTTAGTTAATTTTCTCTCTCCCCCTAAAATTGCCATTACTTTATTTTGCAGCAATTAAAATAGTGCCTGATGCACAGTAGATCGCCAATAAATACGTATTCAGTGAATAAGGGAACATGTCCAAAAAGTACATAGAGCTTTTGGGAAGTTCTATTCCAACAAGCCTTTCTCAAAGCAGTAAGTTGCAACCACTATGGAAATCAATATGGAGGTACCTCAAAAAACTAAAAATAGATCTACCATATGACCCAGCTATAACACTATTGGGAATTTACCCAAAGGGAGATGAGTCATCATACCACAGAGACACCTGCATCTCCATGTTCAATGCAGCGCTCTTCACAATAGCAAAGATATGGAATCAACCAAAGTGCCCTTCAAC
>VMDO01019337.1:0-39912 GCA_007922755.1 Pedetes capensis | reverse complement strand
CCCCATCTAAGTCTTCTCTATCATTTACTTGGTAATATTTTTCTATATGTACTTGAGTTCCAGTTCTGTTTTAAGATAGAAACTTTTCCTGTAGTGAACTTTGTTATTATCTTGTCAGAACAATTGCATGCATTTTCTAGACCATTTATATTGACACCATTCTTAGCTTTTTTTTTTTTCTTTTCTTTTTATTTTGATCCGACCTTTGAATAGGATTTTTCCTTCTTATAATTTTGATTCAACTCTCACATATGAGTGAGAACATATGGTGTTTCTCTTTCTGAGCTTGGGTTCGTTCACTTAAACTAATTTTCTCTAATTCCATCCATTTTGCTGCGAATGACCTTATCTCATTTTTCTTGATTGCTGAGTAGTATTCCATCATGTATATGTACCATAGATTTTTTATCCATTCTTCTGTTGAAGGGCACTTTGGTTGATTCCATATCCTTGCTATTGTGAAAAGTGCAGCATTAAACATGGAGATGCAGGTGTCTCGGTGGTATGATGACCCATCTTCCTTTGGGTAAATGCCCAGTAGTGTTATAGCTGGGTCATACGGTAGATCTATTTTCAGTTTTTTAAGATATCTCCATATTGATTTCCACAGTGGCTGGACCAATTTACAGCTCCACCAACAATGTAATAGTGTTCCTTTTTCACCGCAACCTCGCCAGCATTTGTTGTTATTTGTTTTATTGATGTTGGCCATTCTTACTGGTATAAGGTGAAATCTCAGGGTTGTTTTAATTTGCATTTCTCTAATGGCTAGCAATACTGAGCATTTTTTCATGTGTCTCATGGCTTTATGGACCTCTTCATTTGAGAACTGTCCACTCAGTTCCTTTGCCCATTTGTGTATTGGGTTATTTGTTTTTGGGGGAGTTTTTTTCTTGAGTTCTTTATAAATTCTAGTAATTAGACCTCTATCTGATGTATAGGATGCGAAGATTTTTTCCCATTCCGTGGGGGTTTCCTTGACTCTGTTAATTGTTTCTTTTGCTGTGCAGAAACTTTTTAATTTCATGTAATCCCATTTATCTATTCTTGTTGCAATTTCTTGAGCAATTGGAGACCTATTAAGGAAATACTTTCCTATGCCTATATGATGGAGTGTATTGCCTATCTTGCCTTCTATAAGTTTTAAAGTTTCTGGTTTAAGTTGAGATCTTTTATCCATTTTGAGTTAACTCTCGTGTATATTGAGAGTTGTGAGTCAGCTTTCATTTTTCTGCATTTTCTGCTGGGACCATGTTTCCCAGCACCATTTGTTGAAAAGGCTGTCCTTTTTCCAGTTTACTTGCTTTGCTCCTTTGTCGAAAATCAGGTGGCTATAGGTGTGCTGAGGTATATCTGGGTCTTCTGTTCTGTTCCAGATGTCTTTGGGCCTATTTTTGTGCCAGTACCAAGCTGTTTTTGCAACCACTGCTCTGTAGTATAGCTTGAAGTCAGGAATTGTGATTCCACCTGCGTTCATTTTGGCTATACGTAGTCTTTTGTGGTTCCATGTGAATTTTTGGATCATTTTTTCTATTTCTGTAAAGTCATTCAGTGGAATTTTAATGGGTATTGCATTAAATCTATAGATTGCTTTTGGCAGGATAGCCATTTTTACTATATTAATTCTCCCTATCCAGGAGCAGGGGAGGTCTTTCCATTTTTCAGTGTCCTCTGCTATTTCTTTCTTTAATGTTTTGAAATTTTCCTGGTAGAGATCTGAAGGGTCTTTGGTTAGATTGATTCCAAGGTATTTAATTTTCTGGTGGGCTATCATGAATGGTATTTTTCCTGAAATTTCCTTCTATTCCTGTTTGGAATTGGTGTAAAGAAAAGTTA
Organism: Pedetes capensis; assembly: GCA_007922755.1. Classification (NCBI taxonomy): domain Eukaryota; kingdom Metazoa; phylum Chordata; class Mammalia; order Rodentia; family Pedetidae; genus Pedetes; species Pedetes capensis. Next base: position 38,076 of record VMDO01019337.1, on the reverse strand, counting down.
CTGATTTTTGTATGTTAATTTTGTAGCCTGCAACTTTGCTGAAGGAGTTAATTAGATCCAGAAGTTTTCTGGTTGAGCTTTTGGGGTCTTTCAGGTACAAGATCATATCATCTGCAAATAAGGATAATTTGACCTCTTCATTGCCAATCTGTATCCCTTTGATTTCTTTCTCTTGTCTGATTGCCCTGGCCAGGACTTCAATTACTATGTTAAATAGAATAGGAGAGAGAGGACATCCTTGTCTTGTTCCAGATCTAAGAGGAAATGGTTTCAGTTTTTCTCCATTTAATATAATTTTGGCTCTAGGTTTGTCATAAATGGTTTTTATGAAATTAAGGTATTTGCCTGTTATACCTATCTTCTCTAGTGTTTTTATGAGGAAAAGGTGTTGCACTTTGTCGAGGGCCTTTTCAGCATCAATTGAGATGATCATGTGGTTTTTGTTTGCCAGTTTCTTGATATGCTGGATTATATTAATTGATTTCCGTATGTTAAACCAGCCTTGCATCTGTGGTATAAATCCCACTTGGTCATGGTGGATAATCTTTTTTATATGCTGCTGGATTCTGTTTGCCAGAATTTTATTAAATATTTTTGCATCTAGATTCATAAGGGAGATGGGTCTGTAATTCTTTTAGATGAATCTTTTCCTGGTTTAGGTATCAGGGTGATGGTAGCTTCATAGAATGAATTTGGGAGTGTTCCCTCCTTTTCTATTTTTTGGAACAATTTGAGGAAGACAGGTATTGTATCTTCTTTAAAAGTTTGATAAAATTCTGCTGTGAATCCATCAGGACCTGGGCTCTTCTTTGTTGGGAGAGTTTTAGTTACCTTTTCTATTTCTGTATATGTAATGGGCTTGTTTAAGTCAGTTATGTCTTCTGGGGTTAGCTTGGTAGGTCATACGTGTTAATAAATTTGTCCATTTCTTCTGCATTTTTACATTAGTTCTATTCTTGAGGACAAAGAATAAACAACAGACCTGACTCCTCTAAGTGGAAAAATCAGCCTTTCTAGAAACTCAGTAGACATGTGAACTCCTACTTTGGTTAAATATTTCTTAAAAGTAAATAAGGTGGGCATGGTGGTACATGCTTATAATCCTAGCACTGAAGAGGCTGAGGCAGCAGGATTTTGAATTCAAGGCCAGCCAGAGCTGCCGCCTGCCCCCTGCGCGCGCGCGCACGCACGCGCGCACACACACACACACACACACACACATACACGCCTTTTTTCCCCTTATGTTTAGGGCTAATATTATATCAGGTTTGATCTGAAGCACATGTGTTTCTCCTATATTTCCTGTAGAGAATAGCATACATGGCATGAACCCTAAGAATGAGCCTGAAATTATCTTTTGCTCTGAGGAACAGAGGTGCTGCCAGGCTAGACTTTGTAGTCATTATGGGAGAATGTGGGAGAATGTGAACAAATACAACTGTGCTTTTATTTGCACCAGACCTTGGCTATGTTGCACATACCATTTCTTTTGCTGGCCCTGTGACTGACTTTTACAATGATTCATGGTTGTTTTCCATGAATAAATATGCTTTAGTCGAAAACCATTTAAAGCTCTCTTGTCCCCATTTCCCCTCTTTTCTTCTCTCCCTTGCAGCTGTTTATATTTGGCAGGCAGGTCTGTTACCCTTAGTGCATTGTTTGTTTTTTAAAGTCATACTCTTTGCGTTAAAAAAAAGGTAAATTTTCTCTGTAAACCTGAATATATAATTATAATTAGTGATGAGCTCACAGAGAATATTTCCTAGAAAGAAATCATTTGTTGCCACAAGCAACATCAACTTACACTGAAGGGATGCATGCACTGATTGGAATCTCCAGTGGTTCAGACATCAATTGAAGAAATTGTTTTCCAAAGCTTCTCTTGTTTGTGTGCCTTGTTAGAAATTGTCCCCTCATTATCTTGTTGGGAAAAAATTTAGATATTCAAAAGAGTTGAGAGGATTTTGTAATGTACGTATATATCCACCACTCTGATTTTTCCAATGTTACTTCTCATATATCTATTCTTGACTTCTTTCTCTACCCATCATTTTATATGCATTTCAAAGTAAATTGTAGATATCAGTATACTTTACTGGAGTGTTCTGAGAAGAATGGGGTGGGAAGGTCTTCCTGATCTGTTGCTGCCCTGGGACCACTATTTTCCGGATGCCATAGGTGAGAAGGTCATACATGATTAGTAAATGGTATATCTTTTTCCCTTAGCTCCACTGTAGTTGCAATAAAGTTCTTACCAAGTTATTTCAGTGATTTCTGTCCTAGAAAATCTCTTAGAAACTGGCTGATATCCAAAACAAACATTTATTTAGGAATGTGAACCCTACAGAGAATATTCATTACTTCCATGCCCCATAGTGCAGGCCAACAGCCCTAAATTTATGATTGGATAAATAGAAAGTATGGCTTTCTTTTATCATAGTGATCTGACAAAAGTACAGAAACTGTTTCTGGGCTGTTCTTAGTGTATGCAGTTGTCTTACCATATGGTACTCAGCTAATTTTGTCTGTGTTCTCTTGAGGCATTCATGAGTTGATTACATTTTTAGAAAATTTTTAAAATAACTTTTCAAAATGCCAAAGCTTTCTCAGAGGGATAAAATATGAAGAGGCATTATGTCAATATGAGAATGTTATCTTTTATTTTTTTAATTATTTATTATTTATTTATTTTTGAGACAATATCTCACTGCATAGCCCATCCTAGCCTTGAAATTGCAGTCCTCCTGCCTCCACCCACCAAGTGCTGAAACTATAGACATGTACTGCTACATCCGGTAGAATAAGTTACCTTAATAGAATTTTTCTCTAAAACTGAAACCCTTAAGTTCAATCAGTATTTTATATTGCAAGTTGACATTAGTCATATTCATGAAAGCCTCCTTTGAAACAAAATGTAAAGTAATCTCAGACCTAAAAAGAAGTCTGCTTAGAAAGCAACTCAGTCTCTCAATGGCTCTTCTCTCTGGAAGTGTCACTGCTGGCCAAACATTCAGTTCCTAAAGGGAAGCACAAAGAGCAGGATAAAAGCAACTGGCATAGCTAGTCAGCTAAGCCTAATCAATTCCACTTACTAGTGAGACAAGTCATATCACATACAAATTAAATGGTGACTTCCTATAGAGCAGATGCAGTATAATAGAAAAAGCTTTTATTTTAGAGTCAAAACTATATTTCATTCTAATTCTGAAACTAAGTATGTGATCTTAGGTCTCTCTAGGCCTAAACAGATTTATCTATAAAAATGCTCCAACAGGGCTTAAGGACATAGCTCAACAGTAAAATGCATGCCTATTATGTACAAGGCCCTGGGTTTGATCCCTTGTGCCAGAAAACAAGCAAAAATACTTTAAGAAATTTGTGAAGGACCACAATTCTTCCTGTGATCAGAAGAGGTCACACCTAAGGGAGACCTGAGTTGAAGGTTACCTTCAGTGGCATGATTTGAAACTAAAATGTCCCCCAAAGGTCGTATGTTTGAACATTTGGTCCCCAACTGGTGGCTCTCTTTGTAGAAGGTATGAAACTTTGGGAGGTGAGATCTGGCTTTACAGAAGCAGCTCACTTGGGTAAGGCCTTTGGAGTTTACCCTGAATCCACAGTTCTGGTCGCATTCTCTGCTCCTGATCCACTAAGATGTGAGGCTCTCTGCCAAAGCCCACCACCATGCCTGCCCTTCCACCATTATGGACTGAAATCCCAATAAATAATTACTCCCATAAATTTCTTTCAGATAGTTTCTCTGCCACAATGATGAGCCGTCTGACTAACACACCAAGGTATGGGGATATGGCTCATACCCACTGACCTTCCTATTTTCTCCCTCCTTCCTGGGAGTTCTGAAACTGCTTGGCCAATGCTTAGCACAACTGTCTGCTCCCCTGGGAATGGCTTTCCCATACCCAAGAACCCCCCTAAAGTGGTTAGCCACACACTATGCACAAGTGACATTACAGAAAATGATAGAGAACTCCAAGAATCAATCCTTCCATTGAAACAACCTTAAAGTGGCAAAAACTAATTGAATCAACTTTTTACAGTTTTGGAAATTAAGCAAATTTTAAAACAATCAGAGAAGTGCATAATGAAAAAAGAGACTGTGTAATTTCAGCATTTGATGAAATCTCTGTCAGAGCGCCAACTGCCAAAATTATAGAACAGAAACTTCTTTGACCATATATAACAAGAAAATAGAGTCTTTACAAAAATAATTGGGAGAGCCAGGAAGGGCAGCATGCTCTCTTGTAGTCCCAACTATTTGGAAGGCTAAGGTAGAAGATCACTTACGCCCAGGAGTTTGAGACCAGCTTGAGCAACATAATGAGACCTCATTTCAAAAAAAGAAAGAAGTTAAAAAAAAAAAAACTTTTGGAAAGTCACTAAATGAACAACTAAAGTACCAAAATGAGCAAGAACAGAAATCCCTGAAAGGGGTAAAGAATCTGATGTCTAGAGTGACCACATAATAATTTAGCTCTAGCCGGGCTAAGATTAGAGCCAAACCTTCAACATAACAAACTGGCTGGTGGTGTAAATGAAGGACCTCAGGAGACCTTTTGATGGTAAAAAGGGGTAGGTAAGATTTATTAGGTGCTCCCCTGATGGAGAGCAAGGAGCAAGCAGCCCCTATAGAGCAGAGCTCTATACCCTCTAAGTGCTGGCTCTAAGCCTACAGAATAGAATGCTGCAGGCTGAGTGCTGGTACAGCTCAGCCTTAAAGGCACAGCCACAACCACTGGTATTCTGTGGAGGTCAGTTGGTCTTGCCTCTCTCGGCTCGCCTTCTCTACCTCTCTCCTTCCCAAGGATGGGAGGAATTGGGAGGCTCTTCGGGGCCCCTGGGCTTGATCCCGCCAGCTTGCTAGAAGATCTTGCTGGAGTAGGGAGTGCTGGTCCAGGTGATGGGGTTCAGGTGGTAGTTGAGGGATGGTCAGACAGATGAGGATCAGTGGGTAAAGTGGGGGTCCAGGAGCCCTACTTTTATGGGGTCCTGGAGGGGTCACATGTTGGGTTTCAGCCAATCAGGGCACACACCTGACAGGTACAGCGGGTAAACTGACAAAGCTGCCAGGTGGGAACAGTTATTACCTGAAAATGCTGAGGGGAGCCAATCAAATTTAGGGTGGTTAGAGCAGGTCAGACTGGCCAGGGGCCATCTTTACTCACTCGGTGGGAGGGGCTGGTTTGAGTGAGTGAGATGAGCCCTGGGGTCAACTAGGGGTCAGCCCCTCAGGCTGTCATGAGGGCCCCTAATTGTGAGATAAAATTTTAAAAATCCCCAACAATATTCAAAACAAAGTTTTCAACAATAAAAACTACAAGGCATGCAAAGAAACAGAAAAGTTTGCATTTTCTCATTTACTAGAAAAAGTAAATTGACAAGAAATCCCCGAAGAATCTGAGACATTAAACTTGCCAGGCAAAGACCTTAAATAAGCTGAATTAAATATGCACAAAGAGGTGAAGGAAACTTGATAAAAAAGAAAAGAAATATGCACAAAGAAGTAAAGAAAACTGGATAGAAAAGAAAAGAAAGGATACCAGAAGAATGATGTATGAATAAATACAGTGTATCAACAAAGAGAAATTATAAAAAGGAAACAAATAGAAATTCTGAAGCTCCAAAGTACAATAGCTAAAATGCAAAATTCACTAGAGGAGCTCAATAATACTTTGAAACAAGCAATAGAAATAATCAGTAAACATGAAGATAGTTGAAATTATTTAATCTGAACAGGATGAAGAAATAAGTATTTTAATAAATGAACAGAGCCTGAAAGGCCTATATAACCAAAACATGCGTGATGGGATGCCCAGACGAAGAGGAGAAAATGAAAGGATCCGAAAGAGTCTACAAAAAGCCACTAGAGCTAATAAATTCAACCAATTGCAGATTGCAACATCAGCTCACAAATATCAGTTGTGTTTCTATACACTGTGAAGGATTTATGTTATGATGTCAGAACTATAAATCCACAAAGCAATTTAAAAATTTAACACAATCTCTTAAAAAAAAAGGGTGTGGTACTGGCATAGGAATACACATGTAGACCAATATAATAGAATTGAGAGTCCAGAAATAAACTCAGACATGTGATGGCCAATTTATTTTCAACAAGGGTTTCAGTTGCACTCAATGGGGAAAGGAGAATCTTTTCAACAGACAGAACTGGAACAACTGGATATCTGCATGCAAAGGAATGAAGTTGGGCCCTGCTTTATACCAGATGTAAAGATTAGCTCAAAATGAATGAACTAACTTAAATGTAATATCTAAGACAATAAGACCCTTGGGGAAAAAAGCATAGGGATAAGTCTTCATGACTTTAGATTGGGCAATAGATTCTTTGCTGTGACACCGCACAAGCAACAACAACAACAAATAAATTAGAGTTTATAAAAATTAAAAACTTATGCATCAAAGAACACTACCCAGAAAGTGAAAATACAACCTTTTGAGATGGGAAAAATATTTGTATTTTATATATCTAATAAGAGTTTGGTATCCAGCATATAGAAAGAACTTCTACAACTCAACAACAAAAGGAACAAATCAAGTAAAAAATGAACAAAGAGCACTTGAATAGACATTCCTCCAAACAAGATATACAAATTACCAACTAGCACATGAAAAGATTTTCAACAAAATGAGATACCATATCACACCCACTAGGAAGGCTATCCTCACATGTCTGTCAGATTTTCATGCTATGGGGGCTTGCGTGTTTCTGTCATGCTGAAAGCTGTGCTGCTGGGATTTCATATACCAGCAGGGCCACCTGTGGTGGACAGGTTTCAGCTGAGCTTCCACACTAAAACAGACTAGAAAGAAGGACCCAGCAGCCCACTCCCAAAACAATTAGCCATTGGAAACCCTATGAATAGCAGAGAAGCATTGTCGCATATAGTGCTGGAAAATGAGCCCTCCCCGCCATGCTGGAAAGCATTAAAGAAACAACGAGGGAAGAGTTGCCTCCTTAAAGTACAGTCAACTCTAATGTCAGGAATGGAGTAAAGCCCCTGGAACCTCCTTTTGCTGATGTGACATGATTCAAAATGAGAAGAAACATAGTGACTGCCACATTGGACTCAAACATAAAAATAGAAAGACCATGTGCATGGCACAGTGTTAGGTAAGATTTCATTCTATTCTGCATAGGGTCTCTATGAGTCAGATCTGACTCTACAGCACCCAACAAACAATAGAGGAAGGCTATAATAAAAACAAAATGACTAATAGATGTTGGCAAGGATTAAAGAAATAGGAATTCCTGTGCTGCCACTGGGGAAGAAAGTTTAGTGGTTCCTCAAAAAGTACTGGAATTAGTATATGATTCACTAATTCCATTCCTAAGCATATACCCAAAAGAATTGAAAGAGTTGGCAAGGCACCATGGCACCAGTCTGTGATCCCAGCAACTCAAGAGGCTAAGGCAAGAAAATCACGAGTTTAAGGCCAGAGGTAGCATGTGCAATTAGTGAGATCTTGTCTCAAAATAAAATATAAAAAAGGGACCAGGAGTGCAGGTCAATGGTAGAGCACTCACCTAGTGTGGGCAAGGCCCTGAGTTCAATATCCCAGTTCTGAAATATTAAAGAAAAGAAGAAGGAGAAGGAGAATCATTGAAAGAATTGAAAGAATTGAAGTGCTGATTATAGTAGCACTTTTCAGAGCAACCAAAAGGAAGAAACAATGCAAATGTCCATCAATGAATGAAAAGATAAACATTATGGTATATAGATACAATGTATGTTATTTAGCCATAAAAAGAATTAAGTACTAATACAAACTACAATGTGGTTGAACCTTGAATCATGCCAAATGGTAGAGGCCAGACACAAAATGTCACATGTAGCATGTAAAATATCTGTATAGATAAATCCATAGAAACAGAAAGCAAATTGTTGGCCAGAGGCTCAGGGAGGGAGGAATGAGGAATGACAATTTAATTGTATAGAGTTTTCTTTTAAGTGACAAAAGTTTTCGAACCTAAAGAGAAGTAATGATATATAACATTGTTAATGTACAGAATTGTACATTTTTAAATTATTGACTGTTTTATATGAATTGTACCTCAATAAAAACAAGAAAAATAATTTTCATGAAGAATATGAAGACCTATACCATGCCAAACATACAAAAGGTACTCAATAAGTAATATGATTTCCCTTCTTCCCCTCTCTTTTATCCCTAGCTTGCACTTAAAACTGTGCTAGACATTTTCTTTCCCCTCAAAGAGCTTGCAAATTTGTTGCAAAAACAAGATTTAAAATGTTAATAAGGAAGTAGACATTATGGTACACGCTTGTAATCCTAACAACTCAGGAGACCGTAGCAAAAGGATCTATGTTCATGGCCAGAAACACCATGTCTCAACATGAAAAACAAAAAAGGATAGGGGTATAGCTCAGTGGTATAGTACTTGCATAGCATGCATGAGACCCTGGGTTCAATCACCAGCTAAAAAAAATACTCAGTAAAATGTTTTTTTTAGAAAAAAGTATAAATAGTATAATCAACATATATTTATCATTGTTAGGTGCTATGAAGTTGGGTACAACTCATAGTGACACTGTATACAACAGAATGAAACACTCCAACACTGTGCCATGCCCAGCACCATTGTCAGTGCTTCTCTTCTATTTATAGGGTTTTCAATGGCAGATTATTTCCGGAGTAGGTTGCCAGGTCCTCCTCCCTAGCCTGCAGCACCTGGTATTCCCAGGTGGTCTCCTATCCAAGGACTAACCAGGCCCACCCTGCTTATCTTCTGAGATCAGGTGGGATCAGATGCCAGGGTGCAATGGCTGCAGATACACCTGTCTTAGATCCATTTAAATGGTAACTATTGCCTACTAAAGGAAACACAAGCCAGCTACAGAGCCTAACATCCAGACTATCCTGGCAGAAATGTTATTGTTGTTGTTAGGTGCTGGTGAGTCAGTGTCTGAATCATAGCAACCCTACGTACAATAGAGGAAACACTATTGTCAATGCTTTTCTATTTATAGGGTTTTCAATGCCAGATTGATATTTGGGAGTGGGTTAGCGGGTCTTTCTCTCAAGCCTACAGTATCTGGTGTTTCCAGCAGTCTTCCATCTAAGTACTAACCAGACCTGACCCTGCTTAGCTTCCAAGATCTGACAGGATCAGATGTCACAATGCCACGGCTGCAGGCAAAGTAAAGGGAAGCTCAGTGGCAGAGATTTTACTACAGATCAAGAGGTCCCCAGTTCATATCCGGGTGTCCTGGCAGAAAAGCTATCTGTGGCTTTTATATTTTTTAATCATTCTGTAATACAGATTGAATATCCCTTACTCAAAATGCTTAGGACTAGAAGTGCTTCAATTTTTGGATCATTCCAGACTTCAGATTTTTGGATAGGGATGCTCAACCTATAGCTAAACTACTTAAAATCTTAAAGTAGATATCCTCTTTTTATTTCGAAAACATACCAGTATATACACAATGATTATGAAAGAAAAACACTGGATGCATATATACTTCCTTATTTCAATTAACTGATGTAGTTTAGTTTTTGGATTTGGCAGTGGTCATATCATTCCATGGCAGAACATTAATTTGGGTGAAATGTTTGCTTCTTTTGTCTGTGGGAAAAAATAACAATACCTCCTTTAGTTTTTTTCAATATAACTGAAATTCATATTGAAAAATTATTTTTTAGAAAATTTTGAGTAAAGATATCATTGATTACGTCCTCTACGACTTGCTTTTGTGTTCCATTTGCATGTACTTCAAGTTGTAATCATAATATATATTCTGTTTTGTATTCTAATCTACTAAACTTTATATCATAAGTATTTCCACATTTCTGTGATTCTGCAAAAATGTTTTTATCTTACATTTTAATGTCCATAACATTTTGTAGGTATACCATAATAAGTCATTCTCACTAATACCATACATGCTGCAAAGAACGCAAATGTGTGTGTTTTGAATAACTTCCTTAGAACAAATTCCTAGAAACAGAATTTTAAAGTCAAGCTGGCATTTGCTAAGTATTACTATTTCCCTAAAAGTTAGACAATAATGCCAATAACAACTGAGAAAACTGCCAAGTGTGGTGGTGGACACTTATAATCCCAGCACTCAAGGGGCTAAAGCAGGAGGATTATGAGTTCTGGGCCAGCCTGGGATACATAGTAAGACCATGTCTCAAAAAAACAACCAATCAAACACAGAAAAAACTAAGTTTTCTAAAAGATGATTTCAAACATTATAATATACCAAAAAACTTTTTTTCTCTAATGGTGTATAAAATTCGTATAGTTTGTATTTCTTGGTTATTTGTAGGATAAACGTTTCCTACTCTTTTGTTTCTATATTGTGTGAATTTTCAGTTTTTTATACAACACTAAAAATTAATAATTACTTTTAAATGTAATTATCTATCTCTGGCTTATGAAGATATATTACAGTTATTTGAAGAAATCTACTCTATAATGAAATGTTTAAATGGAGTATTTCTGGTTAACCATCAGAATTGGGTAAATGAATTCTTATGATAAATTTAATTTTTATTTTTTAAGATATACTATATGGATTTTATATTGTTAGGCTGAAAGAAGGTTTAAGTACACCTCCTTTGGAGTCATGGGTCAAGCAACAAATATATTACAGCAGAGACTCGGAAAAAAAAAAAGCCTTACTGGAGTCATAAAGACCCTAAACGATGACTACTAGCTGAGCACAGTGGGGCATGTCTCTAATCCCAGCAACTCAGGAAGCTGAGGCAAGATTGCAACTTTGAGGCCAGAGGCAGCCTACATAATTTAGCAAGACGCTGTCTCAAAATAAGAAATGGGTGGGGATACAGCCCAGTGGTAGAGCACTTGCAAAGTATGTGTGAGGCCCTGGGTTCAACTCCCAAGTACCACCAAAAATAAATAATAATTTTTTAATAGCCAACTATTACACTGCCAATGACCATAAAAAAGAAAATGCCAATAATAACATAGAGTTAGCTATAAAGTTACAAATTATTTACAGTAAAGGTAAAAATAGTAACTGCCTGAAATAAAAGGAAGGAACCGAGAAAGGAGATAAAGAAACTGCAAGGGTTGAGAAATAGAAAAGAAAAAGAAGAAAGGGGAAGAAAGTTAGGAAAAGGGCAATAGGTTTAAAAAAACTTGACTGCACAATAAAGAAAAAACTGTGTCAACAAAATTAAGTAGGTACAAGAGGAATTAAAAAATGCATAAGAGGTTTCTTTTAAAATAAATAAAGAAAAAAATATATATATGGCTGCTTCTATTTACTATATAGAAAAAGAGAGATCCATAGCAGTAAAAAGAGAAAAAAGAAAACTGAAAAACAAAACAGATAAAAATTACATCATAAAAAAGAAAATGAGAAAAATAGAATTAAAAAATACTTAAAAAGAAAAAAATGAGAACCAGGCACCATGGTGCAGTATAATTCCAGTGTATCAAGAGGTTCCTTGATGGAGGTGATGATCATCCACCCTACCTAAGCCTCCTGCTGCCTGAACTTCACCGTGTGTTAGTGTACCACTTTTCTGCTCTCTTTCCTGCCACAGCTGTGTCCCACCCTGAGGTTGTGGCAGGTTGCCCTAGGCTCCTTGATCAGTGATTGTTCTTTATTTTCAGTCCCCTGGAGTAGCTCAGTCTCATACAATAGGTTCCTTCTCAAGATGGCACCTAGCCACAGCTGCCCAAAATATGAAAGTGTGGCAAAATGGATCTTTTCTCCATTACTGACCCTTTAGTCAGGAAGAGCCACCTTCTCATTAAAGCTCTCAAATGGATTCAAGGGTTTCAAGGACTATGAGCTAATCCTGTGCACTCTCTTCACAGTGCCATCTGGCTTACGTTTTAGATGAGGTTTCTGTGTCTCTTCCCCTGCTAAGGAGCCATTGCTGAAGACATGTACTGCTCATTCCTTGCTGTGTAGCCCTTCTGTTTTCTGCACTTGGAGACTGTCCTGTCTTCTCCTTTGTGATTTCTGTACTTTTCCAGTCTTTCTCTGTGGAATAGAGTCTATTCTTTCCTATCCTGACTCTTGTTTCACCATGTCACATGGAGGCCGCTTCCAATCTGCCAGCTTACCCCAGAAATCTCTTATGATAAACTTTAAAATAGTTCTGGAAATTATTTTTGTAGCTATGTTTTTAAGCATATTAAAAATATGTTTATTATCATTTATTAAGGAAATACAAATAAAAACACAATGTGATGTCACTTCACACTTATTAGTGTGGCTTTAATAAAAATGAAACAACAAAGTATAACAAGTATTGGTGAGGATGTGAAGAATTAGAGACTCTCATACTTTGCTGGTGGGAATGTAAAATGATACAACACTAGAAAACAGTTTGACAGTTTCTCAAAAAGTTAAACATAGAATTATGATGCTAACTAGCAATTCTCATCCTCAAAATATACCTAAGAGAAATGAAAACATATATCCACACAGAAACTTGTACATGAATGGGTATAACAGTATCATTCATAGTGGCTTAAAGGTGGAAGCAAGTCAAATATCTATCAGTGCATGAATGGATAAAGCAAATTTTGGCATACATATGCAATGGAGTATTATTTAGCAATTAAAAGGAATAAAGTTCTGATAAAGGCTACAATTTGAATGAACCTCAAAAACACTATACAAAGTGAAATAAGCCAGACAAGAAAGAGGTTGCATGGTGTATGAGTCATTTTATGTGATTTATAGGCAAATCTATAGAAATAGAAAGAAGATTAATGTTTATCAGGGGATGGGGGAACAAAGGAATGGGGAGTGATTATTTAATGAATACTTGGTGTTTTACTTGGCGATGAAAAGTTTTGACAGTAGAGAGAGGTAGTAATTGTACAACATTGTGAATACTAAGTGCTACTGAATTATATACCCTTTGAAATGTTTATGTGAATGATTATTACATGAATATCACTTCAATTGAAAAAAAACTGTTATAAGATCCAATTTTGGTAAATTATTGGTAACAATCCAAAGTTTGATTACACACTGAATTGGTGAGACTCAGTAAACTGTTTCTGTACTCTCGTCCATTGTGGTAAAAATGTGAATTTATATAACTTCTGCTAACTACATTATGGCTGTGCTTTTTAAAATTACAAGTACCCATAACTTTGACTAGGCAACTTGTTTTGTGGTTTTTTTTTTTTTTGTTGTTGTTGTTGTTGTTGTTTTTGTTTTGTTGTGTTATGTTTTATATTTAAGTTTTATTCAAGGAACAGACATCTAAATCTTCCTTTTTCTTCTTTTCTTCTTTCTTGTTGTGTAGCCCAGCTGGAATGGAATTTGCTGTGTAGACCAGGCTGGCCTTGAATTTGCACTGATCCTCCTGTCTAAGCTCCCAAGTGCTGGGATAGCAGGCATCCTCCGCCATTCCCAGCTTCATTTTGTATTTTTTTTAATTGGAAATTTTTAATGTACACCTTAATGTGATTCATTCTGACATGCTTTTCATTGTGACATTTCCATATATGCATTTTGTTGTACATTATTCATATAGGTTCCCCCTTACCCTCTTGTATGTTTCCTCCCCCGTCTCAACCCCCATCATAGACTTCTCTACCATTTACTTGTCTTTTTATGGTAATATTTTTCTATATATCCTTGGGTTCCAGTTCTGTTTAAGATAGAAACTTTTCCTGCAGTGAAACTTCTTTTTACCTTGTCAGAACAACTGCATGCATTTTCTTGACCATTTATATTGACACCATTCTTAGCTTTTTTTTTATTATGATCTGACCTTTGTATAGGATTTTTCCTTCTTAAGATTTTGATTCAGCTCCCACATACAAGTGAGAACATTTGGTGTTTCTCTTTCTGAGCTTGTGTTCGTTCACTTAAAATAATTTTGTTCAATTCCATCCATTTTGCTGCAAATGGCCTTATTTCTTTTTTTTTTTTTTTTTTTTTTTTTTTTTTTTTTTTTTGATTGCTGAGTAGTGTTCCATTGGGTATATATACCATAGTTTTTTATCCATTCCTCTGTTGAAGGGCACTTTGGCTGATTCCATATCCTTGCTATTGTGAAAAGTGCTGCATTGAACATGGAGACACAGGTGTCTCTATGGTATGATGACACATCTTCCTTTGGGTAAATTCCCAATAGTGTTATAGCTGGGTCATACGGTAGATCTATTTTCAGTTTTTTAAGATTTCTCCATATTGATTTCCAAAGTGGTTGGACCAATTTACAGCTCCACCAACAATGTAATAGTGTTCCCTTTTCTCCGCTGCCTCGCCAGCATTTGTTGTTATTTGTTTTATTGACCTTGGCCATTCTTACTGGTGTAAGGTGAAATCTCAGAGTAGTTTTAATTTGCATTTCCCTAATGTCTAGGGATACTGAGCATTTTTTCATGTGTCTCATGGCTTTACGGACCTCTTCATTTGAGAACTGTCCACTCAGTTCCTTTGCCCATTTGTGTATTGGGTTATTTGTTTTGGGGGGAGTTTTTTTCTTGAGTTCTTTATAAATTCTGGTAATTAGACCTTTGTCTGATGTATAGGATGCGAAGATTTTTTCCCACTCCATGGGGGTTTGCTTGACTCCGTTAATTGTTCCTTTTGCTGTACAGAAGCTTTTTAATTTCATGTAATCCCATTTATCTATTTTTATTGCAATTTCTTGAGCAATTGGAGTCCTCTTAAGGAAATACTTTCCTATGCCTATATGATTATGCTGAGATCTTTTATCCATTTTGAGTTAACTTTCGTGCATATTGATAGATGCAGGTTGGTTTTCATTTTTCTGCTTGTGGATGACCATGTTTCTCAGCACCATTTATTGAAAAGGATATCCTTTTTCCAGTTTACTTGATTTGCTCCTTTGTCAAAAATAAGGTGGCTGTAGTTGTGTTGAGGTATTTCTGGGTCTTCTATTCTGTTCCAGATGTCTTCAGGCCTATTTTTGTGCCAGTACCAAGCTGTTTTTGCTACCACTGCCCTATAGTATAGCTTGAAGTCAGGGATTGTGATTCCACCTGCATTAGTTTTGCAGCTTAAGAGTGTTTTGGCTATATTTGGTCTTTTGTGGTTCCATGTGAATTTTTGGATCATTTTTTCTATTTCTATAAAGTCATTCAGTGGAATTTTAATGGGTATTGCATTAAATCTATAGATTGCTTTTGGTAGGATAGCCATTTTTGCTATATTAATTCTCCCTATCCAGGAGCGGGGAAGGTCTTTCCATTTTTCAGTGTCCTCTGCTGTTTCTTTCTTTAATGTTTTGAAATTTTCTTTGTAGAGATCTGAAGGGTATTTTGTTAGATTGATTCCAAGGTATTTAATTTTCTGGTGGGTTATCATGAAGGGCATTTTTTCTGAAATTTCCTTCTCTTCCTGTTTGCAGTTGGTGTAGAGAAAACTATTGATTTTTGTGTGTTGATTCTATAACCTGCCACTTTGCTGAAGGAGTTAATTAGTTCTAGAAGTTTTTTGGTTGAGGTTTTGGGGTCTTTCAAGTATAGGATCAATATAATCTGTAAATAGGATAATTTGACCTCTTCATTGCCAATCTGTATCCCTTTGATTTCTTTCTCTTGTCTGATTGCCCTGGCAAGGACTTCAGTTACTATGTTGAATAGGAGAGAGAGGACATCGTTGTCTTGTTCCAGATCTAAGAGGGAATGGTTTCAGTTTTTCTCCATTTAATATAATTTTGGCTGTAGGTTTGTCATAAATGGCTTTTATGATATTAAGGTGTTTGTCTTCTCCAGCATTTTTATATGAAAAGGTGTTGCACTTTGTCAAAGGCCTTTTCAGCATCAGTTGAGATGATCATGTGGTTTTTGTTTGCCAGTTTCTTGATATGTTTGATTATATTAATTGATTTCCATATGTTGAACCAGGCTTGCATCTGAGGTATAAACCCACTTGGTCATGGTGAATAATCTTTTTCATATGCTGCTAGATTCTGTTTGCCAGAATTGTATTAAATATTTTTGCATCTAGATTCATAAGGGAGAAAGGTCTGTAATTCTCTATCTTAGATGAATCTTGTCCTGGTTTATGTATTAGGATGATGGTAGCTTTGTAGAATGAATTTGGGAGTGTTCCCTCCTTTTCTATTTTTTGGAACAATTTGAGGAAGACAGGTATTGTATTTTCTTTAAAAGTTTGGTAAAATTCTGCTGTGAATCCATCAGGACCTGGGTCCTTCTTTGTTGGGAGAATTTTTATTACCTTTCTTATTTCTGTGTATGTCATGGGCTTGTTTAGGTCAGTTATGTCTTCTGGGGTTAGCTTTGGTAGGTCATACGTGTTAATAAATTTTTCCATTTCTTCTGCATTTTCATATTTTTGGGAATACAATCTCTCATAGTAATCCCTGACAATCTTCTGTTTTTCATTGAAGTCGGTGGTTATGGACTCAGTTTTCTTTCATAATCCATACTGTGTTATTGTTTTCCTTTTTCTTTTTGATGAGGTTGGCCAGAGGAGTGTCTATTTTATTAATCTTTTCAAAGAACCAGCTCTTAGTCTTAATAATTTTGTCAATTATTTCTGTGGATTCTAATTGAGATATTTCTCCCTTTATTTTTGTAACTTCTTTTTGGTTGCTCCTTTTAGGATTGATTTGTTGTTGGATTTCTAGTGTCTTAAGATGCATCATTAGGTCATTTATTTGGCTTTACTTTACTGATGCAGGCACTTAATGCTATAAACTTCCCTCTTAAAACTGCATTTGCTGTATCCCATATGTTTTGGTAGGATGTGTTTTCATCACCATTTGATTGCAGGAATTTTTTTAATTCCATTTTGATTTCATCAACAACCCATTGGTTATTCAGCATTGTATTATTCAGTCTCCATGAGTTTGTAAAGTTTCTAGAATTATTCTTGCTCTTGAGCTCCAATTTTATCCCTTATGATCTGATGTGGAACAGGGGATAATTTCTACTTTTTTGTATTTGTTGAGGGGGTTCTTATGGACTAGCATATAATCTATCTTAGAAAATGTTCCATGTTGAGCTGAGAAGAATGTGTATTCCTCATTGTGTGGATGAAATATTCTATATATATATCTGTGAGATCCAACTGGTTTAGGGTGGAGATTAGATTTGATGTTTCTCTGTTGATTTTTCATTTTGATGACCTATCTCTTGACAAAAGCGGGGTATTGAAGTCTCTCATTGTTATTGATTCTGGTCCAATAAAGTTCTTTATATTCCATAAAGTTTGTCTTATAAAGCTAGGTGCCCCAGTGTTTGGGGCATAAATATTGAGAGCGTTATTGGTTCCTGATCAATTGTTCCTTTCATTAAAATGTAGTGTCCTTCTTTGTCTCTTCTAATAAGTTTTGGATTGAAATTTAATCGGTCTGAAATTAGAATCGCAACACCTGCTTTTTCTTGTTCTCCCCCTGGTTGGTATACAGTTTTCCAGCCCTTAACTCTCAGTTAGTACAGGCTTTGTGAGTTAGATGAGTTTCTTGAATACCACATATTGATGGTTTATGTTTTTTCATAAACCAGTCTCTGTCTCTTAATTGGCAAGTTAAGACCATTTACATTAATAGTGATTATTGAGTAGTATTTATTGTTATATATCCAATCATTACCTGTTACTGGTTTATGAGTCATGTTTGCTTTGTTCCTTTCTTGGGTTGCACTCATTTCAGCTAACCAGTTCTTTGATTTCCTAAATAGGGTTGTCTTATCTCTCCTGGATGTGGTAATTGATTTACAATCCTCTGCAGGCCTGGTTTGGTGGTTGCAAATCATTTAAATGCATCAATATCATTAAATGTCTTATACTCCTCTTCTATTTTCAAAGATAATTTTGCTGGATATATTAATCTTGGTTGGAGGTTGTTTTTTAAAGGGTGTGAATCACCTGTGACCATTCCTTTGTAGCTTTCAATGTTGGTATGGAGAAGTCTGCAGTAATTTTAATAGGTTTTGCTTTATAAGTAATAAGGGGTTTCTTCCTTGCTGCTTGCAGGATAGCTTCCCTGGTTTCTAATGACAGCATTCGAGCGATAATATGTCTCGGGGATGACCTATTTTGATCAGCTTTTGATGGAGTCCTAAATGTTTCAGTTGTGTATATATCCATATTCTGTATTATCTCTGGGAAGTTTTCCTTGAGGATATCACATACTAGATTTTGAAGGCCTCTGGTGGATATTTCTTCTCCTTCAGGGACGCCCTAAATTCTTAAGTTTCGTTTTTTCATTCTGAGTTCTCCTGGCAATCTTTTTTCAATACCTTTATCTTTGATTCCATTTCTGACTGTTTGTATTTAAGTTCATTTATGGCATCTTCAGAATCAGAAATCCTCAGCTCAGATTCATCCAGTCTCAATGAAAAGGATTCTTTAGCCAAATTCAGTTCATTTATTTTCATTTGCATTTCAATGGTCGTTGCTTGATTTTTCCTTATCATTTCTAGCTGGGAGGATAGAACGGACTCCAGGTTAGATACCTTCTTTTCAAGGATTTCAAGGGTGCTGGTGGTATTTGTTTTAATTTCTCTTAGCGTGTTTATAACCATAACTCTGAATTCCAATACAGAGATCTCTAAGAGTTGAGATTCATTGGAGGAATTTGTTGGGGGGCTTTGGTCTGTGGGACCTTCAGATCCATCCTGTCCCTTTGTGTTTCTTGTAGGTTTACTTTGTTTGCCCATAATATGGTCTGGGAAATAGAATTCATCTCTCCTGAGTGTACAGAACTTCTCCCTCTGTTATTCCTTTGAGATTGTGTGGTACTAAATCTCTGGTGCTTATTTGAGCTTGTAAGCTGTATAGTTCCTTGGCTATTTAGTCTGTGGGGCTCTTACTCTTCTTCACCAGCCCTACTCCAAAGGGACTAGGGGATAGGGAGACAATAGATTCTGTTTCTCTTTTGTGGGGTGAGAAAGGGGAGGATCTGGTGACAGAAGAAGGGGAAAGAAGAGGTAGAGGACAGAGACTAATAGAAATTACTGTCAAAATTTAAATTAAGGCTAAAACTTAAGGGTAAAATAATTAACTAAAACAAAAATGCATATATAGCATAAGAAAAAGAGGGGAATAGAAAAAGGGAAGAGAATAAAAGAAGATACAAAGAAAGAAGAAAAATAGAAAAATCAGAAAAGAAAAAAAAACTTGTGCACACATACTCCCACACACACGTAAAAACTCTTGTAGCCAGGTGCGGTGGCACACGCCTGCAATCCCAACAGCTCAGAAGGCAGAGGTGGGAGGGTCGCAAGTTCGAGATCCGAGGCAGTCTGCGTAACTTAGCAAGACCCTGTCTCAAAAAATAAAATATATGGGCTGGGGGCGCAGCGCAGTGCTCCAGCACTTACAAAACATGCAGGCACAAGACTGAGTTCAAACCCCAGTACCAAAAAAAAAAACAAAACAAAACAAAAAAACACTTGTATGTTCTCACAAATGGAATCAGAACTGTGGACACACAGTTCCACAGGATGAAGTGAGCACTGTAGGATGAAGTGAACTTTGCAGAACACAGGGTGGCAGTGTTTTCACACAATCCGTGGAAGCAGGCTGTTTTAGGGTACAGGGCTTCTGCGCTAGTTCCCTCTATCAAGTGGATATGGTGGGCAGCCCCACAATGTCCTGGGTTTAAGTGGGACACTGAGTGCCCATAGAGTCTGTTCCACAAAGTAGTCTGTGTCTATTGTATTGTTAGGGGCTGAGATTTAGCTCAGTTGGTAGAGCACTGCGCTGCAGTCTCTGAGGACAGGAGTTCACTTCCCAGCACTGCAAAAATAGGAGAAGGGCCTGGCAATCCACTCCCAAGGCAATCCTGAAACAGTCAGCCATTGAAAACCTTATCAGGGTCGCTATGAGTCGGATACCGACTCGATGGCACCTAACAACAACAACAACAAATTGTATTGTTAGAGAGGCAGTGGAACCTATGGGGGCCTCCCTGGAGTTCTCCCTGTCCCACATAGTTCGGGCGCCAATTCCCTAAATCGGCGATTTCCATCCCAAAGCCTACAGCATGGAGGGAATATGGTTGCTATCATGGATTTTTATTGCAGGGCTTTCTGTCCACTTGGGAGGTCCAGATCCCCTTGTGGGCTCCTCAATTCTCCCCCTGCAGTGGGCAGGATGATATCAAACCGCCCCGGGGGGAATCTGCAGCAGGTCTGTCCACATGTGGCAATCGCACTTGAAACTGCTCTGGGACTAATTGTGCCACTAGGCTCTGCTGAAAAGGCGCATTCTGCCCATGTGGGACTCAGTCACCTCCACAGACCCCAGCCTACTCCACAGTGCAGTGGGATGACTTAGAATCTCCTCTGGTGTGTCTGGGATCTGGGTGTATGTGTGCCCATATGTCTGTGGAGATCACGTCTGCACAACTGTCCTGCCACAACAGGAGGGAGGGAGCCACGCCACGCCTCTGGTCACACACCGCTGGCACTGGTTTCCCAGGTCCCTCTGCTATCACTCCCTGCACCTTCACATATCCACTTTCATGGATCTGATCCCTATTTTCTTGCATGAGGGTCCTACATCAGCCCAGCGTCTCCAGCTGCACAGCATGCACCACTAGGGATGGCGATTCCATGTGCCACCTCAAACTAACTCACCCAAAACTTGTAGTTTGTGTCCCATGGGCGGGATGACAGTGTGATGTCAATGTTGCACTCCATGTTGGGTTTGGCCCCTGTGGATGTGTGCGGAAAGTCCCCTCCAAGTCTCCAGGATTCTATCCACTGTCTGCGTGATAGCAAAATGGCGAAATGGCAACCCAGCTGCTGTCCTCTGTGTAGGTTCTCCAGAGCCAGATCTGCGCTCTCAATGTTTGTCCAGCTTCTTCCACTATCTCCCAATCTAAATTATCATTGTTTCTATCTAGTCAATGTGCACTCCAAACCCTTAATCAAGGCTTCCCTCTAATCTGAGACAGAAGGCGTGTGCTGTCTGTCCACCATCTTCCTCCCTGCCCCCATTTTGTGGTTTTTTGAGACAAAGTCTCAATGTGTAGCCCAGGCCGGTCTGGAATTGGCTATGTAGCCCAGGCTGGCCTCAAACTCATGATCCTCCTACCTCAGCTTGACATACAGGCAGGTGCCACCAAGCTCAGCTATCCTGTAGCTATGTTTTTCAAAATCTTTTTAAAAAGTAATAATAGTAGGACTCTTGCCATCACCTAATATGTAACAACTAAATCAATATAAGTTAGATCTCTCCTCTATACCAGACTCCAAAATAAAAGCACTGGAAAAAATGTTAGCATTTTTATACCCTTAGATTGGGAAGGGCTTTTCAAAGAATGATATTTAAGGCAGAAACCCTAAAGAAAAGGATTGACAAGTTTGACTACATAAACCTTTTCAAGTTTTACAAGTTCCAAAATGAAAGGAAGAAAGAAAACAAAAGCAAAAAAATAGATAAATTATTTGCAATAATAAGTGTGATAGGCAAAGTATCAATGTCCTAAATGTGCATAGAAATCAATAAGAGAAGGATAGGCTTCCCAATATAAACATGAACAAAAACCATGAGCAGAAAATTCACAAAAGATTTCAAGAGTTGCTGGGTTTAGTGGCTCATACCTGTAATCCCAGCGACTTGGGAGGCTGAGGCAGAAGGACTGCGAGTTCAAGACCAAAGGTAGCCTGCGTAATTTAGGGAGAGCCTCTCAAGATAAAAAGTAAAAAACATGGGTTGAGGGTGCAGCTCAGTGATAGGGCACTTGCAAAGCATGCATGAGGTCCTGGATTCAACCCCAAATGCCATTAAAAAAAAAAAAGATTGTAAGAGTAGCCAATAAACATATTTTAAAAAATCACTTTCCATGCAAGTCTATAATCCCAGCAACTTGGGAAGCTGAGGGAGGAGGATCACAAATTTGAGGCCAAGGTAGCCTGTGTAACTTAGTGAAACCCTGACTCAAAATAAAAAACAAAAAATGAGCTGAGTACAGCACAGTCGTAGTACGCTTGCAAAGTATATGTGAGACCCTGGGTTCAACCCCCAAGTGCCACCAAAAGAAAAAATTGTGATTCCATTCCTACTAGGTTAACAAAGATTAGTGACACTGTCCAATGGTGGTGGCAAGAGTGGGAGGTATGTGGCCATTCTCACATAACCCCTCTGGACAGTAATTTGGTAAGATGTGTCAAAAGCACAACCCAATGACCCAGAGACTTCACTTGTAGCATTTTGTTTCAAGAAAATAGTAAAGTAGGTCTGCCAAAGGGAATATGCAATGATGTTTATTGTGCTGCTGCTTACAGTGCTGCTTCTTTGGCGAACTAGAGCCTAATAGGATTCAGACTGCTGAAAGACCTTAGACAAAAACTTAATCTCCTGGTATTCTGTTTGCTTCATATATAAAATGGAAATAGCAATATCTACTTCATAGGACTATTATGCAGGTAAACATGCTTGGAAACAGTTCTTGGCAATATAAAAACGGCCATTCTGTTGCCGGATAGAACAGTGGAAAGCCAAAATAATCTTGAGTGTCCAAAAGTAAAAATATTGATGTATGATTTAGTCATATGATGAAATATTCTACACTTATTAAAAGTCACAGTGTAAATTTATGGTTTTGGTGTAGAAAGATGCTTGCTTTATATTGCTAAGTGAAAAATTAGATTAGAAAATGGTATGTAAATTATTATCTTTTTTGTTTTAAAAATAAAGTTGGATATGGTGGCTCATACCTGTAATCCCAGCAACTAGAGAGGCAGAGGCAGGAGAATCACAAGTTTGAGGTCATAGGCAGCCTGTGTAAGTTAGTGAGATGCCATCTCAAAATAAAAAGTAAAAAATGGCCTGGGGGTGCACCTCAGCATGGTAACATGCCTGCAAAAGTATGCATGAGGCCCTGGGTTTAACTCCACAATATAACCAAAAAAGAAAAAAAAAAAGAAAAAGAAAAAGTATATGTGGTACAGACATAGTATTTCTCATTGGCTAAGAGGAAAAGTTATTATTTTGTCTTCTACTCCTACATTTTCTATATTAAACATATTTCTTATATAAAAATAGTAAAAGTGAAATAGAGAAAATAGTTTGGCAGTTTCTCAAAAAGTTAAACAGAGTTTCCAAATGAACAAGAAATTCCACTCCTAGGTGTATAACCAGGAGGGTTGAAAACATATGTTTATTTAAAAATTTGTATGTGAATAATTCATAGCATCATTGTTCATGATAGCCAAAAAGTGGAAACCCCCTAATGTTTCTTCACCTAATAATGTATAAACAATATGTGGTATATCCATACAATGGAATATTATTTATCAACAAAGAGAATGAAGAACTGATGGTATATGCTTATGATGTCGATGAACCTCAGAAACATGATGCTAAGAGAAAAAAATCAAAAGCAAAAAGTCACATATTCTATGATTCCATTTATATGACATGTCCAGAATAAGCAAATCTGAAGAGACAGAAAGTTGATTACTGGCTGCCAGGGGCTAGTTAGAGGGGGATGTAGGGAGCAACAGTTAACATATATAAGATTTCTTTGGCAGGGATAATGAGAATGTTCAGGGCATGGATGCTAGTAATAGTTGCACAACTTTGTGAATACATATACTAAAACCCATCAAATTGTATACTTTAAAAAGGTGAATTTTATGGTATGTGAATTTTGCCTCAATAAAATAATACTTAAAAGTAAAATAGACTATTAGCCATAGGCCACTAGAATTTAAAAATAGTTTTTAGCAAATTAAAGTCTAATTTTTCACTGAATTCTGTAATTACAGGTATTTATTTGTTTCTTTGTTTTTTATAGCAATAGGGTTCACATATAGAGCCTTGGACATGCTAGGCAAGTTCTCTACCACTAAACTATAAAACCAATCCTAGTTACGAATTCTTTTTTTTTTTTTTTTTTTTTTTGCACTCCTGGGGTACACATGCTTTGTAAGCACTGTACCACTGAGCTGCACCCTCAGCCCTATCTTTGGTTGTTTTTTGTTTCTGTTTTTGTCTTTTGAGTCAAAGTCTTACTAAATTATGCAGGCTTCCTCTGACCTCAAACTGATATCCTTCTGCCTTCACTTCTGGAGTCACTGAGATGACAGGCATGTGCCAACATGCCCTGATAGTTACAGATTTTTAAAGTGTAGATTTTGCTAACAACAACAAGGTGGTTTGAGTATGTTCAAGAAAAATGTAAGTAGTTTAAAAAGATCTCATCTTCCCCTTTCTCCTATCTCCATCCCTGGCCTTTTTTAACCCCTGGCTTTTCTTATGCTACAAAGTATAAAATAGCACTAGAGTATAATGCTTCCTTTTAATTCTTTCCTTAAGCATTTATTGAGCAACTAGTATGCTTCAGGATATTATCCTAAGGTAAATGATACATTAATGAAATACCTGGTTCTGGACAGAATATATCTTAGAGCTACTCTAAGAAAGTTATTTTTGTTAGTAGGTACTATCAAGTCCTGTCCGTCTAATACAGACACTATATACAACAGAACAAAACACTCCCAGATTCTGTGCCAGGGACACAAACTATTATATGCTTAACCCATTGTTGCAGACACTGTGTTGATCTGTCTAGTTGAGGGTCTTCCTTATTGTCATTGACATGCCACTCTCCCAAACGTGATTTTCTTCTCCAGCGATTGGTCCCTCCTGGCTACATGTCCGTAATACCTAAGATACAATCTAGTCATCCTTGCTTCCAAGGTTGCACTTCTTCTAGAACAGATCTATTGGCTCTTTTGGTAGTCCATGGTATATTCCATATTTGTTTCTAGCACCATAATTCAAAATCATCACTTCTTTTGTTCCCTTTATTCAAAATCCAGTTTCCACAACCATATGATGCAGCTGAAAACACCATGGCCTGAATCAGGCACATTTTCTTCTTCAATGTGATATCTTTACTTTTCAACACTTTGAAGAGGTCTTTTTCAACAGCTTTTCCCAATGATGTTTCTTTTGATTTCATGATGCTGCTTCTGTGGGTGTTGATTGTAGAAACAAGTAAAACAAACTCATGGACAACCTCAATCTTTTCTCCATTTATCATGAAGTTGCTTACTGAGCTAGTTGTAAAGATTTTTGTTTTGTTGATGTTGAGGCACCCTCCATATTGATGGGTGTGTTCTTTGATCTTCATCAGTAAATGTTTCAAATCCTCTTCATTTTCAGCAAGCAAAGTTGTGTCATCTGCATAACACAGGTTCTTAATGAGCCTTCCTTCAATCATAAAGTCCAACTTCTTGGATTATTTGTTCAGCATAGAGATTGAAGAGGTACGGTGAAAGGATACAGCCCTGACACACACCTTTCTTGACTTTAAACCAGGCAGTGTTTCCCTGTTCTGTTTGAACAACTGCCTCCTGGTCCATGTACGGATTCCTCATGAGTACAATTAAGTACTCTGATATTCTTTTTATATGCAATGTTATCCATAGTTTGTTGTGATTTACGCACTCAAATACCTTTGCATGGACAATAAAACATAGACATCTTTCTACTATTCTCTGCTTTTGGCTAATATCCATAGCATCAGCAATGATGCCCCTGGTTCCATGCCCTCTTCTGAATCCAGCTTAATATACCAGCAATTCCCTGTCTATATACTGCTGCAGTCATTTTTGAATGATCTTTACCAAAATCTTGCTTGCATACATTAATGATATCATTTGATAATTTCCACACTCAGTTGGATTGCCTTTTTTGGGAATAGGTGCAAATATGGATCTCTTCCACTTAATTGGCCAAGTACCTGTTTTCCAAATCTCTTGCCATAAACAAGTTAGCACCGCCAATGCTGCATCTGTTTGCTGAAACACCTCTATTGGTATTCCATCAATTCCTGGAGTCTTGTGTTTCACCAATTCCTTCAAGGCAGTTTCCACTTCTTCCTTTAGTACCATTAGTTCTTGATCATATGCAGTCTCTTGAAATGGTTGGTCATCCACCAATTCTTTTTGATACAATAACTCTGTGTATTCCTTCCGTCTTCTTTTGATGTTTCCTACATCGTTTAATATTTTCCCTGTAGAATCCTTCACTACTGCTACTCAAGACTTGAATTTTGTCTTCAGTTCCTTAAGGTTGAAAAAAACAGCATGTTCTTCCCTTTTGGTTTTCTATTTCAAACTCCTTGCATGTCATTATAATATTTGATTTTGTCTTCTCAAGCTGCCCTTTGTAATCTTCTGTTTAGTTCCTTAACTTCATCATGTCTTCCTTTTACTTTAGCTGCTCAACATTCAAGGGCAAATTTCAGGGTCTCTTTTGACATGTAAGTTGATCTTTCCCTTTTTTTTTCTGTCTTTTTAATAACCTTTTGCATACCTCATGAATGATGTCTTTGATGTCATGCCACAGCTCATCTGGTCTTCGATCATTAGTGTCTAACACATCAAACCTGGTCTTAAGGTGGTCTCTGAACAGTTAGGAAGGCACTTAACCCAAATAAGCATGGTCAAGCAAGACTTGTTTTCAAATCAAGTCATGTCTACCATTTTATGGAGTTTTCGAGAACTTTTGAAAGTATAGCTCATACCAGGCCTGTAATCCCAACACTCAGGAGGTAGAGGCAGGATGATTCTGAGGTCAAGGCCTGCCTCAGTTACATAGTGAGTTTCAGAACAGTCTAGGCTACATAATGAGACCCCCATCGCAAAAAAAAAAGAAAAAAGAAAAAGTATAGTTCATGCTTTTAGCACATCCCACAATTATATAAGCACAGAAAAAATCTTGAGAAAAGTTATCAAGATATAGCCCCAAAACATGGATATAAGCCAAAAATCATTTTTTAAAAATTGGCATGAATGCAAGCAATGTAGGTGCAATGACAATGGACAAATACTTGGTTTCTGTTTTCTTGACTGTTTAATGTGTTTAAGACCTTTTAAATCATCATTGCTTTTAGGGGCTCTGCTTCCCCTAATAATATACCTATCAGATTAAAAAACAAAATACCACTGTCAGCTTAAAGGAATTGCTTTTCTCATTGGTTTGTTTGTTTGTTTTGTTTTGTTTTATTTTTCGGGACTGGGGGTTGAACCCAGGGCCTTGCGCCTGCATGCTGTGCAAGTGCTTGACCACTGAGCTGCACCCCCACCCCATTTTACTTTTTACTTTTTGAGACATGGTCTTGCTACGTTACACAGACTGCCTCTGGTCTCGAACTTGTGATCCTCCCACCTCTGCCTCCCGAGCCGCTGGGATTACGGGTGTGTACCACCTCACCCAGCGCTCATTGGTTTTTATAAAGAAACAAACAAGCCTGTTTACTTTGCATTGCTTTCCACAGGACTAATTTTCAGCTGATATGTACTGTTACTGTTGTATTAGGTGTTAAATATTGAAAGATAGCCTTACTGGTTGGTAAAGACCTGCTGTTGTAAGCTATTTGAATGTCCCACTATAACCTACCTTAACTCAGGAGTTCCACTCTTGCATCTCCCCATAATCCAACATGAAAAGGTTACCCCTGGGCATAGCAAGATGTCTTTAGGACCCTTCTTCCCTACTCTTGGATTCATAGTGATTGGTTATGCATGGGACATCCCCATTGTTTAATAATTTTGAATGTCACTCTATCATTACCAATGTTTGCATACATCCCTCTGGAGTATCCAGTGGCTCTAGCATACCTGCATTGCTAGAACTCTCAGAGTTCTATTATTTTCTGAAAAAGTCCAGAGTATCATTATACTATAACTCTAATAGTTCTAAATCACAGTGCTTTTTTCTCTATTTCTCTCAATGTTGACTGTTTTGACCTAAGTTCTATGTTCTCTTATTGTTCCTTTCAGTTCGTTTTGCACCTTACAGGCCTCCAGATATCTCCCTGAAGCCTTTGCTCTTTGAAGTGCCCAGCATCACTACAGAGTCAGTGTTTGTTGGCCGGGATTGGGTTTTCCACGAAATAGACGCTCAATTTCAAAGTTCAAATGCCAGCGTGAACCAAGGAGTAGTGATTGTGGGAAACATTGGATTCGGCAAAACTGCCATCATCTCCAGACTGGTGGCCCTCAGCTGCCATGGTACTCGGATGAGACAGATCGCCTCAGACAGCCCACATGCCTCCCCTAAACGTACGTATTCCTTTTTAAAGACCTCTCTCCTTCTTTGGCTCTGAAATTTTTTCTGATTTGTCTATATTAGGTCACATTTCCTTTTATTATCTGATCTGTAAAATGTGACTTGCATGTGAGAACCATTAATCCAGAGTTCAGAGAAAGAATATAATAAATACTCTGTGTACATCTAAACCATATATCCAACAGTCACTTATGTATGATGAAAAAACCTTTCTGTGGAATAAATTTATGACACTTGCTGGCTAGATAGTGGTCCTTTGGATAATGACTACAGCAATTGCCTGTAGAGCCATCTGCATCCATCACTGTCAGATTTTGCTCAGCCTGTGCCCATTTCTTCTTGTTACATGCCAGCACAATCAGTTTACAGCCTTCATTTCTTTGCTGTTGATGTCAGTGTTGCACTGCTCAGACATAAGCTTTATTATGTCTTTGAAGGATTTCTTCCTTATGAAAAGTTGAGGGTTCTCATATATATTCAGGCTTCTTTCTTCACAGGCTTAATGATAACCACCAGGATCTTGATTATTTATTTTTAAAACACTCATATAGTACTTACTGCATGCCAGACAGACTTTAAGTACTTTACAAATATTAATTCATCTAATCATTTATCAAGTCAGTGGGGTAGTTCCTATTGTCTTCATTTCAGAGGTAAGTAATATGAGGCTCAGAGAGATTATGTAAACCCTCCAGTTATTATAGCCAATAAATGGTGAAACTAAGCGATCTGGTTTCAGAGGCCATTCTCTTATCCATTTTCCTATGCTGCCTCTTCTTACTGGTGAAACTCACTCGAGTAAAGAAAATAAATTGAAGTGGATAAATGTTCTTCCTGTACACACCATATTTAGAGAATCAGTCTACCCATTTTCTGTTAGTTACAAAAGAACAAAAAGGAATATTTTGCTTTACTAGTCCAAATCTGTAATCTGATTTTATTCTAGTAGGCCAAATCAGGCTGGAGTTTAGCTCAGTTGGTAGAATGCTGTTCTGTGCACTCTGAGCCCCTGGGGTCGATCCCCAGCACTGCAAAAAGAGGAGAAGGACCCAGCAGCCCATTCCCAAAACAATCCCAAAACAATCAGTTGTTGAAACCCTATGAATATCAGAGAAGCAATGACATGGTGCTGGGCATGGCACAGTGTCAGGGAATGTTTTCTTCTGTTGTATATTGGGTTGCTATGAATCAGACCCGACTTAACAACACCTAACAATAACAGTCCAAATCAGTTTCAGATAACTACTAGAAATTGTTTGTGTGAGATCATAGTAGTCACAGGATCTAGAAACTTAGTAGGAACTTACTGAATAACATCCAAACATCTTGACCTCCCATCAAAATTACTTAGCAGCCTTACATCAAGTGGGCAGATTGCCTCTGATTAAATCATGGATGCCTAATATGTAGAAGAAGAGCTGGTATCTGAGAGGAAAACTGATTGAATCAAAATACCAGAGTACAGTAAGAAATTCTATGGGAGAATTGTTATCTTAAGCAGAATTCATGCTTAAATTCTAAATGAAGTACTTCTAAGGTAGATTGACACAGTATTGTGAGAGTTAAGAACCCAGGATTTGTGCCATAGTGCTCAAATTGACTATACAGTACTTTGTGACCTTGAGAATTTTGCTTTAATTCTTTAGATCTCAGTTTTCTCATCTGCAAAATGAAGAATGAATAGTTGATATTTAAGAATTGCTCTAGGACTGGGGAAGAAGAAAGAAAGAAAAGAAGGGAGGAAGGGAAGGAAAAGAAAAAAACTGTTTTTGTGCTAAAATTTTGATTCTGAGAACATGTCTTCATAGTTAGAAGTAAGTTTCCCCATCTATTCCAGTATTTTCCTTTGAGTGCTTAAATATCTACCATACCATACTACTTAGTAACCCAAGAGGTGAGCTATTTGAGTGTGTCAGAAAGAAAACCAGATAGCTAATAGTCTCTCTGATTCTTCTGTATATCACTATTGCAGATAATACTGGTAGAATCATGCATGACAGAAGATAAATCCCAAGGGCAAGAATAGCTGCTTTCTCAAAAAGCTAAAAGTACCAGGGGGGTATCCCCCATAAACCTGGGAAATCAAGAGTTAATAGAAAAGAGCCAGTGTGCTCCCCAAAGCAGAGATTCTTTAAAGGTAGTTCATTAAATTATCCTCTGTAATACCCATTGCCTTTTATCTCCTGAGAATCTCTAAGAACAGTGGGCCATTACCCATTCATGAGATAAGCATCCCTTGCTGAGATTGTAGATTTGGCCTGATAGTTAACTTGAAAAGAACTTTTCAAAACTTGAAAAGAAGTAAAGTAAGATAGAGTATGTGGTGATGTATCTATCAGAATTACACAGAACCAGCATTGCCTTATACAAATATTTTTGTGACCTATTGATGCTCAAACTACATTCTGCCTCTACCATCTTAACAGAACCAGCAGTCATTAAAGAAAAGTCGAGAATAAATGACTTACAGAGTACAAGCTATTTTTCAGCATTTCTCTGACCGTTACTTTATGAGCTAGCAATGAAAATGTTACTTGCAGCAGCAGAATTTTTTCATTAAAGAATAAGAATGATGTCAGAAATTTGGCTTAATTTTTTATGGAATTTAAGTTACATTAAACTTGTAGGAGTCTGCAGCCATAGCCCTGTGGCATCCTATCCCATTAGATCTCAGAAGCTAAGCAGGGTTGGGCTGGTTAGTACTTGGATGGGAGACCGCCCGGAAACACCAGGTGCTGTAGGCTTGGGAGACGGACCCGGCAACCAACTCCCAAAAATCAATCCACCATTGAAAACCCAGTGAAGAGCAAAAAGCACTGACAACAGTGTTTCACCTGTTATATGTAGGGTTGCTATGAGTCGGATACTGACTCAACGGCACCTAGCAACAACAAGCAAAACTTGTATAAGTTTATTTGGAATTCCACTGGTTTTCCTAATTCTTGGTCAGTAATACCAGTGATGTAATTATAGTAATAATGAAAATAAATGGAAAGTTATGGAGCTTTTTACTTGTCTCTGCATCATCTGTTGTTGTTTCTTCTGCCTCCTTCACACTGAACAGTACTGCTGCAGAAGATGTGACCACTTTAGGCTGCAATACTGCACTTCATTGCCTCCTTTTCTTTCCTCCACAGACAACACCCCAGCCCACCCACTCCTTGTCATTTCCCTTGGAAGGTACAGAAAAGCTGTCAGAGCAGACACTAGCCTTTCATCCTGCTTTCTGCCTACTTTACCAGATCTGACTCTCACATCATTCTTTGCCACCATCAACATCCCCCAACACACACACACACACACACACACACACACACACACACACACACAGAACAAAAATGTTTTGTGAAAATAGACCTATTCTGCAATTCAGATGTTATTACATTCACTACAAATATATTCAGTACAGCAGCTAGGGAAGTTCTGTGTAATATAAGAGTATCGTTTCCCATCACTCCTAGTCTGAATGTAGTTACTTGGATTTAACACTTGTCGACAGCTGCCAAGCCCCCAAACAGCTGCTAAGTAACCCCTAGTCTCCCTCCTCTGCTCATTTCAGTAGTATGTTTTTCCAGTTTGTTCAGCACACTAATTACTTGCCTACTAACTTTTACTTCTACTATTCTCTGAATACCAAACAGAAAGTAAGCCACTCAGACAAAAAGGAAGGTACCTCCAAAAAGGGATAGGTAGAGAAGACAGAACATCTGGACAGTAATTACCCACAAAAATCAAATTCCAGATAAATGGGAATGGAATTGGGGAAGAGAGTGAACCACAGAAGTAACATAATGAGAGGCAATCACTGACCTTTAACATCAACTCAAAATGTCATATATTTCTTCAACCTTTTTTCACTACTGTCTTCTGGGCACACAACTTTGTAATTACTCAGAACTCTATCCTGTGACCAAGAAATCTACTTCATCAGTTGGTTGAAAGAAATCTAAATTAACTCTTACGGCACAGAGTTAAATGAGGACAACTTGTCCCTCTTCCTTCTTCTTTTCAGTAGCCACAAACCACCAAATAACAGCTTCAGATATTTCTTTTAAAGTATGATCGTATTTATAAATATAGTCTATAACTTCTAATTGTAGATAAGAATATACCTTCTAAGTAATAGTAACAAATTGAATTTTTGAAGTTATTTTTCAAATCTTATGGAGCTATAATTTATAATCCATAAAACTCACACATTTAAAGTGCTCAAATCAGCCCAGGAGTGGTGGCATATACCTGGAATCCCAGCAATTTGGGAGGCAGAGGCAGAAGGATCACAAGTTGAAGTCCAGAGGCAGCCTGTGTAACTTAGTGAGACCCTGACTTAAATATAAAAAATGGGCTGGGGATATGCTCAGGGCTAGAGCACTTGCAAAGCGTATGTGAGGCCCTAGCTTCAACCCCCTAGCACACAAAAAATATATATAAATAAATAAAATTTTAAAAAAATAAAGTGCTCAATTCAGGGCCAGGCATGGTAATGCACACCTATAATCCTAGCACTTGGGAAATAGAGCAGGAAAATCACGAGTTTGAGGCCTGTCTGGGCAACATAGAAAGACCTTGTCTCAAAAAACCAAAAACTAAAAATAAAGTACTCAATTCATCATTTTTAGTATCTTTACAAGGTTATATAGCAATCACTATAATCTAATTATAGAACGTTTTCACCCACTAGAAGAGACCCAGAGAAAAACATGGCAATCAGCCATTGAAAACCCTATAAGGGTCACTGTGAATTGGACCCAACTCAGGGGCACCTAACAACAACAAAAGAAAGCCATGCCCCTTAGCAGTAAATCCCCACTTTCCCTCTAACACCCTACCTCCTGCCCCAGGAAGCTCCTAATTCACCTTCTGTCTCTATTGATTTTCCCATATGGGCATTTCATATGAATAGAATCATACACAATGTGGTCGTTTTCACTGACTTTGACTTAGAATAATATTATCAAATGTCAATTATGTTGTAGCATGCATCAGCATCTTTTTTTCTTTTTATTGTCCAATGGTGATATTTCTATAGAGAAATCATATTTCATCCATTCACCAATTGATAGACATTTGAGTTTTTCCACATTTTGGCTATTTTAAATCATACTTCTCTCAGCATTAGTGTACAAGTTTCTATGTGGACATGTATTTTTACTTCCCTTGGGTCTATAGCCAGGAGTGGAATTGCTGGATCATAAAACAAATGGAATTTTATCTTTCATTGGTTCAGAGTTTTATGATTACCTGATGCAAACATCTCATCTTTTTAATCCAGATGTGGATGCCAACAGAGAGCTGCCACTCACACAGCCTCCTTCAGCCCATTCATCTATCACCAGTGGAAGCTGCCCAGGAACTCCAGAAATGCGCAGGCGGCAAGAAGAAGCTATGCGAAGATTAGCCTCACAGGTACAATGGGATTACCAGAATGGGGACATGTTAATTCCATTTTAACATTAAGGCACAAGTGGGAGACCCTTGGCAAAATGAGTAAAGATATTAAATATATCCATGAGAATGTAAAGTTTCTCTGCCTCTCTTTTCCTCTTTTTTGCTATTCCTAGAAAAAGATACTTGATTATGATAAGAGCTTTCAAGTTGGTAAAACTCACAGTGCAATTATATCATGATTTTTGGCTTAGTATTTTCAGTATTAGTACTATGCAATCATGGTTCTGTCTGGAGCAAAGGATATTTCCTTCTTGAACAGTTTTGTTTTTCCTGAGGTTTATGAAATGCCTCTTGTTAAAATGCCTGCAGCTGTAGCCCTGTGGCATCCAATCCCATCAGATCTTGAAAGCTAAGCAGGGTTGGGCCTGGTTAGTACTTGAATGGGAGACTGCCTAGGAGACTGCCTGGGAACATCAGATACTGTAGGCTTGGGAGAAGGACCTGGCAACCCACTCCCAAAAATCAATCCACCATTGAAAACTCTATGAATAGCAGAAAAGGACTGACAGTAGCGTTTTGCCTGTTGTATGTAGGGTTGCTATGAGTCGGACACTGACTTGACGCCACCTAACAATTATATCTGTATGCTTTGAGACCTCTTCCTACCAACCTCACTAACCATAATTTCCAACTAGTAGTTGGCTTAGACTATACTAATCAATCAAAATCTCCCAAATTTATTTGTCAAAACCAAAATTGGACTTGTTACACCCTTGCATTGGCTATACCTTGCACCTAGTTTAAGCATTGGGCCTCAACACAAAATACAGGAAACATTAAAGATCAGGTTAGATGTGAAGCCTGAATGAACCAATGCCCACCAATAGATCATTTTAAACTAACCAAATTCTTAGAGATACCAGAAAAAGAGTTCAGAAGCCTACTTATAAATATGTTGAAAGACCTCAAGGACACCACAATGAGAGCAACTGAAACAGTGGACAAAAAAGTATCTAACTTAGAGGAAAAATTCCACAAAGAAATTGAGATCCTGAAGAAGAATCAAACAGAAATGCTAGATTTACAAAGCAAACTCAGTCAACTTAATATTACAGTAGAATCTTCAGTATCCAGACTAGATGAAGCCCAAAAGAAGACTTCTGATACTGAAGAAAAAGTTGAAGATCTTATCTATTCAGATGCCAAGAAAGATAGAAAGATGAGGGAGTATGATCAATACTTTCAAGAGGTTTTTTATAAAATGAAGTGATGCAACCTACAAATTCAAGGACTTGATGAAGGAGCTGAAAATAACACTAAGGGATGGGAAATCTTTTCGAAGAAGTAATAGCTGAAAATTTCCCAAAACTAAGGGAAGAAATAGATACATAGACAACTGAAGCATCCAGAATTCCAAATAGAGTAGACCAAAATAGATTCTCTCCATGACATATTACAATTGGAATGCTAAACATAGGGAACAAATACGCTATTTTAAAGGTGCAAGAGAGAAATGCCAACTTACTTACAAAGGCAAATCCATCAGAACAACAGCTGATTGCTCAACAACTTTAAAGGCAAGGAAGGTATGATCAGACATCATTCAAGTCCTGAAAAGAATAACTGCCAATCAAGATTATTTTACTCAGCAAAGCTGTCTTTTAAAATAGATGGAGGAAGTTTTTATCCCAGAAAAAGTAAAATAAATAAAATAAATAGATGGAGAGTTTAAGACATTCCATGATATTGACAAGTTTAAGCAATTTGTGACCACCAAACCAGCATTGCAGAAGATCCTTAATGAAACACTGCATATGGGAGTAGTAGGACAATCCCAAATGCAAGATCAAAGGAGTGAATAATAGATATGAGGAGAACTTAAGAATACAACAGTCTAAATATGAGTCAAAAAATAGAAACAAATACCAAAATGATGTAGAATAATAAGCTCCCCTCAATAATTACCCTAAATGTGAATGGTTTCAGCTTACCATTCAAGAGGTATTGACTGGCCAACTGTATTAAAAAACAAAAACCCTTGCTGGGCGTAGTGGCACATGCCTGTAATCCCAGCGACTCCAGAGGCAGACGCAGGAGGATTGTAAATTCTAGACCACAGGCATAATTTAGCGAGACCTTTTCCCAAAAAATAAAAAAATGGGGGGAAGGGCTGAGGGTGCCACTCAGTGGTACAGCACTTGCAAAACATGCAAGTGTGAGGCCCTGGGTTCAACCCCCAGTACTGGAAAAAAAAAAAAAAAAAACTTGATTTGTGGGAATCAGGAGACTCACCTCACCCACAGAGACCATAAAAGTCTGAAAATTAAAGGCTGGAAAATAATATACCAAGCACGTGGGAACCATAAAAAAGCAGGAGCAGTGATAATAATTTCTGACAATTGAGACTTCATTCTCAAACTAATCAGATGTGACAAAGATGGTCATTATGTATTGGTAAAAGGAACAGTCAACCATGAACTCATAATGATACTTAATATTTATTCACCAAATATAGGTGCACCTAGCTTCATAAAACAAACTTTATTGGAGATAAAGAAACACATCAGGCTACCCACAATAATCATGGGAGATTTCAGTACCCCACTTTCCTCAAGAGATAGGTCATCAAAGCAAAAATCAGCAGAGAAATTATGAACTTAAATAGCACCACAGACCAACTGGACCTTACAGATGTCTACCGAATATTCCCACCATCAGAGGAAAAATACACATTCTTCTCAGCATGACATGGAACTTTTTCTAAAATAGACCACATTTTAGTTCACAACAATGGCCTTAACAAATACAAAAAATTGAAATCATCCACTGTACCATAGTGAAATAAAATTATAAGTCAAAAGCAAGAAAATTTCCAGAAAAATTACAAATACATGGAGACTAAATAACACATTTCTGAATGATCAATGGGTCATTAAAGAGATGAGAAAGGAAATTAAAAGATTTTTGCAGTGAAATGAGGATGAAAACATGTCTTACAAAACTTTATGGGATACAGCAAAAGCTGTCCTAAAAGCAAAGTTCATGGCCTTGAGTGCCTTCATCAATAAGTTAGCAAAGGCCTAATTAAACAACTTAATGACACACATAAGACACTAGAAAGTCAACAACAAGTCAACCCCAAAAGAAATAGACAGAAGCTGTCAAGACCAAGGCAGAAAATAATCAAGTGGAAACTAAAAGGATAATACAAAAAAATAATGAAACCAAGAACTGGTTCTTCAGAAAGGACAACAAAATTGACACTCCGTTAGCCAGACTCACCAAAAGAAAGAGGAAAAGGCCCAAATTTTAAAAATCATAGATCATACATAAAGGGGGACATAAAGATGGATACCAACAAAATCCAGAAGATCATCAAAGACCATTCTGAGAAATTGAACTTGAAAAAAATGAAAATAGAGGAGAAATGGACTAATTACTTAACATGTACAAATTGCCAAAACTAAGCCCAGAAGACATAAGCAAATTAAACAGACCCATTACATTCACTGAATTACAGATATTAAGAAAAAACCTCCCAACAAAGAAAAGCCCAGGTCCTGACAGATATATAGATGAATTCTACCAAACCTTCAAAGAAGAATTAATACCTATTCTCCTGAACTATTTTATAAAATAGAAAAGGAAGCAATACTTCCAAACTCATTCTTCAAAGCCAGGATCACCCTCATACCAAAACCAGAAAAGGACTCTTCAAAGAAAGAGAACTACAGACCAACTTCCCTGATGGACATTGATGGAAAATTTTTCCATAAAATCCTAGCAAACCAAATACAGCAACATATAAAAAAGATCATATACTGTGATCAGGTAGGCTTCATTCTATAGACACAAGGCTGGTTCAACATACAAAAATCAGTTAATGTAATTCAACATATCAGGAGACTGGCAGACAGAAATCACATGATCATCTCAACTGATGCTGAGAAGGCCTCAACAAAGAACAACATTCTTTTGTGATGAAAATCCTGAAGAGATTGGGCATAGTAGAAACATATCTCAACATCATAAAGCCCATTTATGACAAACCTACAGCCAACATCATGTAAATGAGAACAAACTGAAACCATTCCAAGATCAGGAACAAGACAAGGATATCCACATTCTCCTTTCTTATTCAGTATTGTGATTGAAATCCTAGCAGAGCAGTCAGGCAAGAGAAAGAAATTAAAGGAATGCATATAGGGAAAGAAAAGATCAAATTATCCTTATTACACAGATGACATTGTCCTCTACCTAAAGGGCCCCAAAAATTCCACTAGAAAACTCTTAGAGCTAATTAGCTCCTTCAGCAAAGTAGAAGGAAACAAAATTAATACTCAGAAATCAGTAGCCTTCCTTTACTTCAACAGTGAACAGAAAGAGAAGGAATTCAAGACAACTATCCCATTCACACCCAAAAATTAAATATTTAAGAATCAACCTACAATAGCAAAGATATGGAATCAGCCAAAGTGCCCCTCAACAGAAGAATGGATAAAAAAACTATGGTATATATACACAATGGAATACTATTCAGCAATCAAGAAAGATGAAATAGGGTCATTCGCAGCAAAATGGATGGAATTAGAGAAAATTATTTTAAGTGAACGAACACAAGCTCAGAAAGAGAAACAACACATGT
>VMDO01019336.1:0-39920 GCA_007922755.1 Pedetes capensis | reverse complement strand
ACCTACTCTGTTCCCATGAGGAGCTCAAACCTAATGGAAAAATTTTTACCAATAACAAATGGCCATAAATCAATGTGACAGATGCAAATTCTATGATTTCTCAACTTTAAAAGCAAATCAAGAAAAAGCCAACTTTGAAACATCCATTTTACTTAAAGCTCTACTTCCATAGATTTGCTTTCCAGATCCTTTTCATCTGTCTTCAGTTCCTCCTCCAGCACCCTACTTTCCCTCAATGGACTCCATTTCTTCCTCTTCAAAATGTACACTGTTTGTCACAGTGATCCTCTCATCCTCTCATCTTTCCCTGAACTTCACTTTCTCTTTCATATACATATTGCATTCACACACCTGTTCTCTCCTCCCAACTCCCATCTTCAGTTCTTTCAAGACTTAGATCAAGCACCACCTCTTCTGTGACTCTTTCTCTGACTTCTCTGTTACGGCAGTAATCTCTTTGAGTTGCAAGTTTTTGTTTGAACATCATCTTCTCCCACTAGACTGTGAATCCAGGAGGGCAGAAATCATACCCCTCCCATTTTCTGTAGTACTGGAAAGCTGAACTGAGAGCATTGCGGATACTTGGCAAGCACTCTACCACTGAGCTGTACCCCTATCCCTTTTTAAAATCTTTTTCTTGAGACAGGGCCTTGCTAAATTACACAGGTTCCTTCTGGGTATGAACTTGCCGTCCTCCTGCACCTGTCTCCTGAGTCACTGGGATTATAGGTGTGTATCATCAAGCTTGGCCATACCTACTTTCTGTCACTGCCTCCCAAAGTGTTTGGCATACAGTCAGTTTATTAATGTTGCTAAATGAATAAATGAATATAATAATAGGGCGCAAAGAGCAATGGGAATGAGTTCTGTTGAACTTTTTGCCCAAGAGCTTATAGCAGATACCTGCACTCTGCAAATGTTCTCTTAGTTGGGCACTGAGATAGTGGATTGAGCATTCCTTCATGGGACTGGGAATCAAGAACTGTGAAGAGTCTTGAGGTTTTTCCTTCTTGCAGCTAACAAGGGAGCCTATCCCAGTTTCATGGATGCTGGCAGAAGATATGAGACTATTGAGTCAGATGCAAAGGATTTCATTGCTTATGGTGCAATTTTCAGCATGAGCTTAACTTGAGTCCCATGGAAGTGACACAGAGGTGGACGTTGGTGTGTGCTGCACACACAGTAGATTTACATGTCAGTTTGGGACTCCTAAACATAGAAATTTCCAGCCTGTTAAAGACTTTTCCCTGGAGGGAGATATTACCTGTGTTATCTGAAAATCCATTTGCTTCTGCCCTAGGGTAAGATGCTGTATGTACGAAAGTTATTTGTGCATAGATCCAGGACTAGGGAGAGGCAAATGTGACATACCTTTGACTCAGCATTTTAGAAGGCACTCCCTCTTGGACTGTCCCTCAGCCACTTGCTCACCCTTTGGACTATGTGCCTCTTTAACTTGGAAACTTGGGGCCTATACCAGCCTCACTCTAGTCCTAGCTTTGTTTGGAAACATTCTTGAACAGATAGTCTGGAGCCCAAATCACTAATGCCTTTGCTCAGAAGACAGGAAAGAATGTGAGATATAAAGAATTGTTTCTCAAGCAGAGGCAATCCTCTCATTCTAAGAGCATGACATCTAAATGTCTCTCAGCTCTACACCTAACAGGGCCTCTGATGCTCTGAGAACCTTTGGGAATGACTGAGACAGGTCTACCTTAAAAATCCTTGTTGAGTTTTCAAAGATATTTCAGGTTCCCATATGACCCAGCCACTCTACTCCTGGGTATTTACCCAAGAGAAATGATAGTATATACCCATGTAAAGACTTGTACATGAATGTGCTTAGCAACATTATTTGTTTTTTTTTTTTTTTTTTGAGACAGGTTCTCTTTGTGTAGCTCAGGCTAACCTCAAACTTATGATTCTCTTGCCTTGGCCTCCCAAGTGCTGGGATTACAGACACGGCTTCAAACCTGAAAATTACTGGGTTCAATTTTGGGTGCAGGTTCAATATGTTAACATGTAGGGGGTTCAGGTTTAAAATTTTAATCCTATGTGTATATCCCTCATGTGTCTGTCAACTTATCATGCTGTGGGGGCTTGAGTGTTGCTGTGATGCCAAAAGTTATGCCACTGATGTTTCAGACACCAGCAAGGCCAACCATGGAGGATCAGTTTCAGCTGAGCTTCTAGAATAAGACAGACTAGGGATAAAGACCTGGCAGCCAACTTCCAAAACAATTAGCCATTGAAAATCCTAGGAGTAGCAGAAAAGCACTGTGAAATATAGTGCTGGAAAATGAGCCCCTCCCCACCGCAGGCTGGAAGGCATTCAAGAAATGACTAGGGAAGAGTTACCTCCTGAAAGTAGAGTTGACCATAATGAGAGGAATGGAGTAAAGCCCCCGGGACTTCCTTTTGCTGATGTGGCATGACTAAAATAAGAAACATAGTGACTGCAACAACGGGCTCAAACATACAAAGATCATGTACATGACACAGAGTTGGGTAGTGTTCCATTCTGTTGTACTTAGGGTCACTGTGAGTCAGATCCTACTTGTTGATATCAAATAACAATATGTATATATAGACAAGTAATTATTTTCAGTTTTTCTTTCTGTATAACAGTTAATGATTAAAAACATTAACAGATGAATCTGAACCCAATTCTTCACTAGATTTAGGTTCAGATTTGAGATCAGAAATATCTTTAAAAATGGTTGAAGTCAGAGGCTCGGGAGGTGGAGGCAGGAGGATTGCAAGTTTGAGACCAGAGGCAGTCTGCATAATTTAGCAAGACTCTGTCTCAGAAAGTAAAAAAATGGGCTGAGGGTGCAGCTCAGTGGTCCAGCACTTGCAGAGCATGCAAGCGGGAGACCATGGGTTTGACCCCCAGTACTACACACACACACACACACACACACACACACAAATGCTTGAAGTAGAATAAGTTCAGGGTTCAGATTATGTTTAAAGCCCTGTTCTCTGCACATAGGATTTAAACCCGAACCCAAACCAAACCCAGACCCTCTAAATTTTAAAATATTAAACCTTCACCTGATGTTGAACTCAATTTTTCAGGGGTTTGAAGTGCCTGGTGCAACTTTATTTTTTTAAGGTTTATTATAATTGACAAATGAGTGTATATATTTATGGGGTACAATGTGGTGTTTGGTTATATGTATACATTTTGAGATCTAGTCAAGCTCATTAACATATTATTACCTCAAATATCCATTTCTTTATGGTGAGAACATTGTAATATTCCTTTGTTGTTGTTGTTGTTAGGTGCCATCGAGTCGGTATCCGACTCATAGTGACCCTCATAGGGTTTTCAATGGCTGACTGTTTTGGGATTGCCTCGGGAGTGGATTGCCAGGCCCTTCTCCCATTTTTGTGGTGCTGGGAATTGAACTCGGGACCTCAGAGACTGCAGCGCAGCGCTCTACCAGCTGAGCTAAATCCCAGTCCAATATTCCTTTAGCAATTTTGAAATATACGATATGTAATCGTTAACTATAAACATTGTGCTGTGCAGCAGATCACAAGAAC
Organism: Pedetes capensis; assembly: GCA_007922755.1. Lineage (NCBI taxonomy): Eukaryota > Metazoa > Chordata > Mammalia > Rodentia > Pedetidae > Pedetes > Pedetes capensis. The sequence continues at coordinate 36,368 of VMDO01019336.1, read as the reverse complement.
TCATTCTTCTTGTCTAACTGGAACTCTGTACCCCTTTCCCTATCCAACTGCCCATAGCCATCATTCTACTCTTCTATGAGCTTGGCAATTTTTACTACATATATGTGTGTGTGTTTGTGTATACACCCACACATATATGATGCAGTACTTGTCTACCTCTGCCTGGTTTATTTCACTTAGCCTAATGTTTGTCTAGCTTCATACATGTTGATGTAAACGGTGAGAATTCCTGCTTTTTGAAGGCCTAATTGTATTCCATTGTGCTTATATGCTATATTTTCTTTAACTAGTCACCTGTGGATGGGTACTTTTGTTGTTTCCATTTCTTGGCTATTGGAAATAATGCTGAAGTGAATATGGGAATGAAAATACCTCTTTTTTATTGGAAATTTTTAATGTACACCTTAATGTGATTCATTCTGACATGCTTTTCATTGTGACATTTCCATATATACATTTTGTTGTACATTACTCATATAGGTTCCCCCTTACCCTCTTGTGCTGGTATCAGTTTCTTTGGATTTAATACCCAGAAGTAGGATTGATAGATCAAATGTTCTATTTTTAGTTATAGTTTTTTTTTTTTGGAACTTCCATGCTGTTTCCAAAGTGGCTGTACTAAATTACAATACCAGCAACAGTGCAAAAAGCTTCCTTTATTTATTTATTTATTTTTTTGCAGTGCTGGGGGATTGAACCCAGGGCCTCATGCTTGCTTTTGGAAGTGCTCTACCACTGAGCTGCACTCCTAGCCCATTTTTTATTTTTTATTTTGTGATAGGGTCTCACTAAGTTATGCAGGCTGTCTCTGGCCTGGAACTTGTGGTCTTCCTGTCTCTGCCTCCTGAGTCACTGGGATTGCAGGCATGTGCTACTGCACCTGGCTTAAAGTTTCCCTTTTATTTACATCCTCATCAACACTTATCTGTGTCATCCCTTTGATAATTGTCAATCTAAAAACTATGAGGTAATATCCCATTGTGGTTTTAATTTGGATTTCTTTGATTAGAGATGTTGAGCATTTTTTTCACATACCTATTGACCATTTATATGTCTTCAGAAATGTCTGTTCATGTCCTTTGCCTATTTCTAATAGAGTTGTATAGTTTGCATTTTTATATATTGGATGTTAGCCCCTTATCTGATGGATTTGCAGATGTTTTCCCCAATCTGTAGATAGTCTCTTCACTTCATTGTTTTCTTGTTTTTTTTTTTTTTTTTTCCCCTGGTACTGGGGGTTGAACCCAGGGCATCATGCTTGCATGCTTTGCAAGTGGTGTGCCACTAAGCTGCACTCCCCAGCCTGTTTTTTTTTTACTTTTTTGAGACAGGGTCTCACTAAGTTATGCAGACTACCTCTGGTCTCAAACTTGCAATCCTCGTGTCTCCGCCTCCCAAGCCGCTGGGATTACAGGTGTGCGCCACCGTGCCTGGGAGTACTTCATTGTTTTCTTTGTGTAGAAGCTTTTTAGTTTGATGAAATCTCATTTGTCAATTTTTTACTTTTGTTGCCTATCCTTTTGAGTTCATATCTGAGAAATCATATCCCGGGTCAATGTCAAGGAGCTTGCTCCCTATGTTTCCTCCTGGTAGTTTTACTCTTTCAGGTATTATATTTAAGTCTTTACTCCATTTTGAGTTGGTTCTTTTTAAAATTTTTGTTATATTTTCTTCTTTTGATGCAGAGTCTTACTATGAAACTGAGGCCAACCTCCAACTCATGATTCTCTTGCCTCAGCCTCCCAAGTGCTGGGGTTAAATGTGTGAACCAACATCCCTGGCTTGAGTTGGTTCTTGTATAAAGAATGAAATAAGAGTCCATTTTCATTCTCCTGCGTGTAGATACCTAGTTTTCCCAATAGCATTTATTGAAGAGAGTGTCTTCTTATTGTGTGTTCTTTGAACTTTTATTGAAAACCAATGGACTGTAAATATATGGATTTATTTCTGGGATCTCTATCCTATTCGATTGGTTGATGTGTCTGTTTTTATGACAGTACCATGATATTTTGATTAGTATAGCTTTGTAATATATTTTGAAATCTGATAGATATCTCCAGGGCCGTGAGTTTTATCAATTTATTTGTCAAGATATATTTGGCTATTTGGGGATTTTAGGACAATATTTCTATCATGAAAAATGGCATTGGAATTTTAATAGAGATTGCATTAAATCTCTAGATTGACTTCGGTATTACAGACATAGTATTCTGTAATCCATGAACATGGGACGTCATTCCACTTACTTGTGCCATCTTCAACTTTTGTTACATAGACAATTTTATTTGTAATAGCCCCAAACTGGAAAAAAAAAAACCATCCATCAATAGGTAAATGAATAAGAAAAATTATGGCCTATCCAAACAATAAGAGTACTATTGAACAATAAAAAAGAATGAACTTTTGATATATTCAAAACCATGATGAATAAATATCAAATGATTATACTGACTAGTAGAAGCCCAAAATACTGTATATAACCATCCTTCCATCCATCTATACTGTATGATCCATTTATATTAAACTTGGAAATATAGTCTGTAGTGACAGCAAATCAGTGGATTACAAGGGGGCATGGGGAAACTTTTAAAGGTGATGGAAATATTTATTTTCTGATATTGATGCTTTCATGAGTATATAAACATGTCATAATTTATTAAACTGTACTTTAAACATATGTATAGGTCATATTTTAAAATTGTTTTGGAAAGGATGCCTTAGGTTCATGAATGGAAGAAGGAAAGATGCTTGACTTGAATTCAGAAGAGAGGTAGCTTACCTGCTACCTAATGATATATTTCATGTTGTGAGCTTTCTTGACTTGAATTTGGAATGAACTTTACGTAGTTGAAAGATTAGTTTAGATGAACAACAACAAAGAAATCAGGGGTACATTGTACCTGTAGGAAATCTCAGTGATTGATTGATATCTTGTGTGAATTAGCATGACCAAATAGCTTTTCTCCTAACATGTAATTTAGATCACTGTCCAGAAAAAATTGGCTTTGTAATGGTGTGTGTGTCGGTGTGTGTGTCTGTGTGTGTATAGATCCTGGCCATGTGGAGCATCCAACGCAGAGAGGAAGTCTGAGCTGGAGCTTAGAATGGCAGAAAAATGCTGGCATTCTGGAAAGTAGTAGATAAGGGAAATAGATGTTTACAATAATAACTCATCAAAACAAATGCTCCCTGGGATATCCTAGGTACCAGATAAATATTTAAGTATTAGATGAATGGAAAAATGGATGACTATTGCCTAGGGCTGGATTATAGCCAAGGGAAAAATGAGATGTCTGTCTTTTCACATATCTAGAAAAACCAGATTCATTGGATTTTCTGTGGAAAATACATTTAACTTCCAGAACTTACTTGGACACTGGCCTATTTGTAAACTAAAGATTACTATGTCTTATTTGTAATAATCAGTGAACATTTATCATATTGTGCTAAGACCTGTACTACTCAGAACCACGGGAGTTCATCCATTAGAAATGTTCCCTCTTCATAAGTGTTAAGATAAATTTTTAAGGCAATTGTCAAAAACATAAAGGCTAAGCTGGGTTTTGCTAGATCAACTCTCAACTAGGCTTCAGTTCACTGTTGGTTGAGCTATGTAGAGATAGTTGCATATGTGCTGGGTGTTGAAGGATGGATTGTAATTGCATTAGAGAAAGGAAAGAATGGAGTCATTCTAGGAACAAATATATCTGAGGAGAGTTATATGCACCCCTCAAGTTTAAGGGTGTATATTTGCAAAGGATGGGTAGGCAGGTGAGGACCAAGTTAATAAGAACCTGAAACAATAGGCAGAAAAATTTAGATTTTTATCTAATAGAAGGTTGAGAGCCTATGTAGTGTACATTCATCTCCAGTAATACAAAAATGACTTTAACTAGCAAGGTTTTACTTTATGTATTTATTAAGATGCCCAATGATGCCACCAGGGAATCAGTCCTGAGAATGCTGGCTTTCTGTACTCATCCTTGTCACTTTATATCCATAAAATGGCTGCTACAGCACCAGGCATCATTTCTACATTCATATAGGGAAGAAGGAGAAGATGGTGATGGCAGCCAGCTCTCTTCTCAAATCTTTCCCTTCCAGAAGTGAACATAGGCTTTTCCAAAAGCCTTTGGTAGAATTCTGATTTAGTTTCACTGGACCAAATTAGGCCACATGCTTATCCCTAGGGGCAAATGAGGCTAAGAAAGGAAGTATTGGGCTTTCCAACCTCTCTAGTTGAGGTTTCAAGAGAAAAATGCATTAATAATGGTTATTTGGTTGGTTAGTAAACATACCATAGAGCTATTCTGATGTGGTTCTTGAGCAGAAACATGCTGAAAGCATGCATCCTACCTAAAATTATTCTAGGAAAAGTCTTAACTAGAAAAAAGGAGAATGGAGATGACTTAGATTCTTACTAAGCAAATATTTGCTCCCTCCCCTCTGCCACTGTGGGCATGTATTTTTCTACTTCACTGATGCTGGGCTTGACCATATGATTTTCTTTGACCAATGTAGGTGGAAATGACAGTGCACCTGTTCTGAACCTAGACCTTAAGAAGCCTTCATGCTTCTTTTTATCTGTATTTTGCTACTTCTACTTCTCTGAAAACAACATTCCTCCCTAGTAGCTCACCGGTCCCTGAAAAATAAGAGATACATAGGGCGGAGCCAGCCCAGCTGACCTTCAGCTTGAAGTAGAACTCCCCTAGCTGACCTGTAGATCTATAAGAATGACAATAAATGTTATTGCTCTGCCCTACTGAGATATTGTGACTTCTTGTTACATAACAGTAATGATGGATACAATGGTCTTTATGTTGAAGTGATTTCTCTATAACTTTCTGTTATTGAAAACTCAAAATAATCCTGATGTATTTGTACTGTGATTGCACATACATGATGATTGATAGTTTGTGCTGGTAGGAAGGTAGAATTGTATTGTTATCTACATCTTATGTTGTTGTTAGGTGCCATGGAGTCAGGTCCAACTCGTAGTCACCCTATGTACAACACATGAAACACTCTCGGGCACTGTGGCATGCCTGGCACTATTGTCAGTGCTTTTCTGCTACTCATAGGGTTTTCAATGGTGGATTGTTTTGGGAGTGGGCTGCCAGGTCCTTCTCCCTAGGCTTCAGTACCTCCCATACTCCCAGGTAGTCTTACATCCAAGGACTAACTAGGCCTGACCCTACTTAGTTTCCAAGATTGGCAGGATTGGATGCCAGGGTGCTGTGACTGAAGACATCTACATTTTCTTTTCTTTCTTTTTTTGCAGTACTAGGGTTGAACCCAGGGCCTTGTGCTTGCATGCTTTGCAAGTGCTGTACCACTGAGATGCACCCTCAGCCCATTTTTAAACATTTTTTTGAGACAGAGTCTTGCTAAATTATGCAGATTGCCTTTGGTCTTGAACTTGCGATCCTCCTGCCTCTGCCTCCGCCTCCGCCTCTGACATCTACATTTTCTTATTGTTATGTGCCGTTGAGTTGGGTCCAACTCATAGCAACTCTATATACAACAGAATGAAACACTCCCTGACACCATGCCATGCCCAGCATTATGTCAGTGCTCCTCTGCTATTCATAGGGTTTTCAATGGCTGATTGTTTTTGGGATTGCTTCAGGAGTGGATAGCCGTGTTCTTCTCCCAACTACATCTTATAGATTAAAGAAGTAGAGTATCAGGTAAAATGATCTGCATAAGGCCATTTTGGTAGTGTTTGGGAGAACATTGTTCTTTTGGGCTCAATATCCATTATTTTTTCTACTATACTAATTACTCTGGTAATATAGCTACAAAGCTGTCTGTTCTGGTTCTCAATGTATTTTCAGATCCTAGCACCATGCCTGGATCATTGTAGGCATTGGATGAATGTGTCAAATTAATAAATTCATGAATAAGTGCTCAAGAAATCTATACATAGCTAGAAGGTAAAAGCTTTTCTGATCTTTTTTAGCTACACAATGGGTAGCCACTTCCTTTCTCATATACTCCTCAGTTTCATTCTGTGTATCAAAATCGATTCCATTTCCTCAGGGATAAACCTCAACAAACTGGCTCCCATCCATCCCCTTATCACAGTTTCAGGGAATCAAAGAGGTTATATTTCTTGGAATATTAGGAGAAAACACAGTCTCATCATCAGATAGAGAGTAAGAGCCAGCCATATACACTTGGCTGTCCTTTATTATTCGAGCCATGTGTGTCAATATGGCATCCTGGTAGATGGGAACAATGGAATTCTTGGTAGTTGGTCCTTGGAAGGCTTCTGAATCATACAGCAGTCCTGTTTATATAATAGACAGTGGTGGGATGAGACAGGGAATAAAGACAGGCAAAGTTGGGGCAGAAAAAGGGGGGGTTAGAAAAGATACAGTAAAAGGCATTTTCTCTGAGGTAAAACCTCAAACAGGGCAGATGACATTTGAAACATCATTTTTCCATATCCCCCCACCATTTAAAAATATGTTGGGAAAATTTGTTGCATAACTACCATGTGGTCAGTGTGCTGAAAGCACTACCAGTTATGGGCAAGGAGAATGAAACAAACTTGGTTGATAGGTGCCCCTAGGGTAACATTGTAGTGACACATGGGATTCAGTGGTTTGGGGGCCTCTGAATACAAAATAAAAGGGGCTTAGTAGTTACCCCTTATTCTTGGAACACTAGGCTAAACTTCTTGGTATGGTTTTCAGGGTCATTCAGAAGCCTAATTTTAATAACCTGATTTCTGGCTTCTTGTCTCATAGTCCACACCAATGTTCTAACAATGAACTTTGAATTTTTTTTAGGTTTATTTTTATTTATTTTTTTGAGATAGTGTCTTGCTGTATAACTCAGGCTGGCCATGAAGGCCTGCTTCTACTTCCTGAGTGCTAGGATTATAGGTGTGTGCCATCATACCCAGCTAATATTCTTTTTGGAAACATGTCTTTGGTTTAATGTACTTTGATCTAAGAGAATTTCCCATATTGTGGGTGGAATTAAGTTTTTCATTCTTTTCCCTGCTTGTAAAATTATACATCCATGCACTTGCTGTGTTGGTAGATCCCACTAGGAGAGACAGTTTATTTCTGCACTCCATTGATGTAAGTCTTGGACATGTCTTGTGATTTGGACAATGGAGTATTGGACAGTAGATGAGCAGAAGGTTTAAATTTGCTCACATGGTTGATCTTGGTCCCTGGAAATTCTGCTCTCCACTATGAGAACATTTGACTAGTAGCTTCTGGGCCCAAAATGTTGAAGACATGTGTTTCATACATGAACTTGAAGTCTAGAATCTAGCCTGGCTTAGCCTAACTTAATCAAGATCAGCTGAACTGCAGGCTACCCACAAACTAAGGGTCAAAAAAAAAAGTTGATTCAGTGTGTCACTGAAATGGAAGATTTTTTCACAGCCTTATCACCTCAAGAGTTGTTCAATACGTCCTGGTTAGTTTCATTGCCTTTTGTTCATGGTATTACATAATTCTAAACAATAGGAATCTTGCATAATATACTAGTATAGTGATCTAGGCTTGCCTAAATATAATGCAATTCATATGCAGGGCTTTTTAGAGCAAGAACTCTCAATGAAAAAATTTATTGAGTATCTACTACATATCTGTTGTTGTTGTTGTTAGGTGCCATTGAATGGGTATCCAACTCATAGCGACCCTCATAGGGTTTTCAATGGCTGACGGTTTCGGGATTGCCTTGGGAGGGGATTGCCAGGTCCTTCTCCCATTTTTGTGGTGCTGGGAATTGAACTAAGGGCCTCAGAGACTGCAGTGCAGCACTCTACCAACTGAGCTAAATCCCAGCCCATACTGCATATCTAGTACTTTTAAAAATCTAATACCAAACAGTATAGAAGCAGAAAATGGGTTTTTGAGAAAAATATAAACTGTATTTTGAGATGCAATGAAATATTTTTCCACTTGATTATTAATCCCCAGATACTTTATTTTAACTGTGATTTTATACATAGGCTCTGACAGAAAATTGTTTTTTAGAAATCAACTCAAATACTAATTTGATGGCAAATGCTTTTGGGCATAAGCCGACCTTAGCTAATGGGTAATTTGTCTTACAAATTGCATGTTTTTCATTTTTTTCTCATCTATTTTTGAAGTAGTTGTTTTCCCTTGTCTCAAAGCAGGAGGAAGGAATAGTATATTTGTTGTTACAAGCATAGACTTGGGAGTGGAAAGCTTGTCATAGAGTGCTATGTTAATTATGGTTTATGCTTTAGCAAGTTGCTTATCTGCTCTGAACTCACTGTCTCAATCTATCAAATGGGTACATTAATAAATTCCATTTCATAGAGTAGCTGTGAAGATCAAATACAGTAATGTGTGTGAAAACACATTGTAGAGTGTTTTTAACTTATAAAAGTATATTTATTGCCCAAACATTGTTTCCAGGAGAAAGAAGAAAAAAAGAAACCCTCAAATTTTAATTGGTGCCTTGTATTAAAGGGACATATATATCATATCTGTCATTTTCTTCCAGTCATGCAAAAACTATTTTGTTTTGTCTTATTTTGATTTAATATTATCTTCCCTTGCCCTAGTACTTGATTAAAAGGAGATAAGCTTGTTTTATTCTTTTCTCTTTCCATGATTGATATTATTTTCTGCTTCAAACAGTAGTAATAAATAATGTCCATCTTTTGTTAGCTTTACCAGTCTCCAAGTTCAGCTACCTTTTAGGTGGTTCTATCAAATGTAAGGGCTGGGATTTAGCTCAGTTGGTAGAGTGCTGCTCTGCAGTCTCTGAGGTCCTGAGTTTGATTCCCAGCACGGCAAAATGGGAGAAGGACGTGGCAACCCACTCCCAAGGCAATCCCGAAACAGCCATTGAAAAACGTATGAGGGTCGATATGAGTCGGACTCAACTCGGCGGTACCTAACAACATCATCAAACATAAGGTACCACATGAACAGAATATAGTATTTTATTAGTCAAATCAAATAAAATGGATTAATCATAGGTAATACATCGGGAAAAGAATGGTTTTTGGTGTCTACTAGTCCTATAGTCCAGTCTTGGCTACTTTATTTAGAACTTTGGCTTAAGCCTTTCTGAGCCTCAATTTCCTCACTGTAAAATAGTGATAATTCCTATCTTACGGGACTATTCAAAGGATTATGAGATCCATAAACTGACTACTCTTAATTTTGAACTTCAAAGCAGAGAAATCCCATAAAAATCACCATCCTCAGTCAGAAAGGCATGGTTTCTTAATTTTTCCCTGGCTTAAATTTATTTATGCTCCACAGTAAGTTTTGGATATGTTTGAAAATGTTACACTGGCATCTTTTCAATATTTAGCCTTGAATTTACTCTGTACAAAGTGAAGAAGCAAAAGTCAGGTGGTAATGACAAAATGCACTTCCCTGGCCCTCTAATGCAATCAACCCATAAATTCAGGGAACTCATTTGAGAAAATGCACTATATTTGTGTCTCCTCTCCTTAGCCAGTGGCAAGTTTCCTTGGCCTTTCTTCTCAAGGACAAAAGTGAAATAAAATGAAATGTGTTCACATGGGAAAAACAAAATATTTTGGGTTAAAAGTCTGCCTGATTAGATTTCGTAGTATAACATAACATCCTTGAGGTAGTAATTTCAGTGGAAAGAACATCTCATTTTGTTTTCTTTGCTGACAAAACTTTTTCCCCCAAATTAAAGCATTATGTTATTTTAAGAGAGCAAAACTGAAATCTGAAGTGAATTTCATTGTTCAACTAGACATGGAAAGGTTGCCAAACCTATCATAAATCCCAGAAATTTCACATGAATTGAAGGAAATATAACCAAGAGTTTATCCTCCTTTTAAAAAATAAGGTACCAAACAGCACAGTTTCTAGACTCTAACAGATGTTTCACAAATATTCTAGGCCCATGTAATGATAGCAATTACTCGCGCTAAGCATTTGGACTTTTATATTAATTCACATGTATCCCTAGTTCTAAACCATAAAACTTGATATTTTAGAGCCTACTAATAGAGGTTCAAGGACAATATGGGTTTGTCAGACATTTGAGACAAGATCCTCTTACTGTGTCCTTGAGAAAAGATCCTCTTACTGTGTCCTTGTGAACTTTCCATTATTTTGTGCAGTTTTTTGTGGATTCCTTAAGAAGGGCCCCAACCTCTTCACTATGTTACCTCCTCAGCTCCACTCCTCAGGCAGATTTGGTTGCTCCTTCCTCAACACTCTCATAGCACTTCTACACTTTCCACTGTTGCTCCTCAGTGCTGTATTGTAAAGGTCTAGTTACATGTCTCTTTCATGAGACTAGCATCTTTCTAAGGAAGTCACAAAGGGACTTTGTTTATCAGTGTTTCCATAGTACTTAACACATGGCAGGCACATAGTAGGCATCCAATATCTGAGCTGACATTTTTGGATGGATGGATGAGTGAACAAATCTCAAGGAATTTGAAGCTCTGTTACTTTCATTGGATTCCTATGATTTCGTCACTTCTGAATCATCTTCCTGGTATGTGAAAATCATTAAAAACTGGGAAGAAGGTGGTTCAAGGAAGTAGTCAGCTGTCTTCCTATCCCTTGCCCATTAAGAACATCCTTGTAAAAGTAGTCGTTATCTTCTCTTTATCATCCACCCAAGGAAAGCATGAGACAGATTGTGGCTCTAGGCTGCTGAGCAGAGATACTACTGATGTTTGTCATGCCATGGGGGCAATGCCTGAATCAGACAAGGACTGGAATATAAAACTAGAAGTCTTTCAGATTCTCCCAAGGTGTTTGTGTTTTTCCCCTCCTTTCAAGTTATTGTCAATCAAAAATGCTTTCCAAGGTCATAATAAAATGATTCAAGGACCGTTCATGCCACTGTTCCCTGATTACTGCAGTCAATCAAGATTTCATTTTATGTTATTTCAACATGATGTTACTCAGTTGACTCAGCTGCATACCTAACAGGGTCTTTGATTAAACACATTATTTGGGATTCAGAGAGTATTATCTCATTCACTTAGTACACAGATCTCCCTTTGCACATGACCCTGTAAGGACCTCCCTCCAAAGCATTTCTCATTTGAAAGAATATGTAACTCAGCCTTACAGGAAAAGAAACATTTCTATCCTAATTGCTTGTATTGTCCTCTTTCCAGTAATGTTTTCCTTGTATGGTACACTTTACAGAAGGTGAATGCAGTGCTTTTTCACATACATTTTCCAGGTATTTTTTGGTTGCTGTTCAAATGATAATTCATTTGTTATTTTCATAGTAAGCTAGGGAGTGTGGTATTGATAGCAGCTGTTGCCCTCTCTTCTTGCAGTTGGCAGCATAGATTGATCAGAGATCACCTACCCCGTTTACCCTCAAGCCTACAGTTAGAGAAAACTGCTTTTATTGTTATAGCCATTCAGCTGCAAATTAAGAGAGCACCTGAGAGTTGGCAAACTCTTTAGTCTATTGGTGCAGCATTAGTGAATATGGATAAAGGTTGCTTTTAATTCCTTAAATTCAACTTATACTAAAACATGATTGACTGGCTTCTTTCCAAGGTTTCTGTAGTTGTAGAATTCCATTGATCTTACCTTAGAGCATATCCTGGCTTTTATTCTGATAGTTAACAACATTCATTTAAAAAAATTTGCACTTAATGTATTTATTTTAGGATCATCCTTTAGTTTTTATATAGATTTTTGATACCTATTTATAAGAAGATTATGTGATAGAAAACATTAACGTAATGGAGAAAAGATCTTTGAACAGTATATGCATCTGTGCTGGTTATCTATTGCCACAGTAATGCCACATAGTAAACCTCCAAAGTGGCTTACAACAATATACGTTTCTGTGTTAGATCCAGGGAGGATCTTCCTGTGTCTGTAGTTAGGTACCAGCTGACCTTTTTTTGATACTGGTCAGGCTGGCTCAGATACCTTTGGGTATGCTATTGGCTGATCTAAGATGGCCTTGGCTATGAAGAAAGGAGGGAGTGTCTCAGCACTATGTGTCTTTCACTGTCCAGCAGGCTCATCCAGGAACATGCTCTCAGTAGTGGTAAATGCCAGGAGTAAGCAGGACTACTTGCTCAAACACTTGTCCAACCTTTGCTCACATCATGTTTGCTAATCTGCCATTGTTGTTGTTGTTGTTAGGTGCCGTCGAGTCGGTATCCGACTCATAGCGACCCTCATAGGGTTTTCGATGGCTGACTGTTCCGGGATTGCCTTGGGAGTGGATTGCCAGGCCCTGCTCCCATTAATCTGCCATTGGCCAGAGCAAATCATGTGACTGAACACAAAGTCTGAGTTGGTGGACACACACACACACACAAAAAGTTCTAGACAAAATGCATGGAAATAAGTAGTGAAGAACTGTAATCAGTCCTTGAAAGCAGTCAACTACTGAATCTTCTGTTCTAAGCCTGTTTGAAACCTTGTTTCCTCCCTTTCCTCCCCTTGCTCCCTGAACTCAGGGCCTGGCATGTACTTTGCAAGTGCTCTACCACTGAACCACACCCACAGCCCATTTTGTTTATCTTGAGTCAGGGTTATGCTAAGTTATGCAGGTTGCATCTGGTCTTGAATTTGCCATCCTTCTGCCTCCAACTCCCAAATTGGCCCTGGGATTACAAGGTGTGTGCTACCATGCCCTGCCCCATTTCTATTTTCATGGATTGTACTTGTTTTCCCACTTACCCTCTTCCTCACAGATTTAAGTAGCTTCCTCTGTATTTTTTGTTGATCCTGGGTTCATTTTCCTTGTTTTTCTCATCTATTTTACTTTTGTAGCTTCCTTTCTTTTTAGTCTTTTTCTCATTTTCCTTTACACCTATAACTCTATCTCTGTACAGAAACTAAAAACAAACCTAAAATTCGAAAATTTCATATATGTCGATAATTGTTTGAAAGAAGTATTTTGCAGGTGTTGTGGGTGGAGATATCTCTGGAGCATTCATTACTGATTAACTCCTTAAAGAAAGAAATGTTGAAACTTCTATTTCTCTAGAAACTTAACAATTTTGGGGGTGCTGGTGTGAACAGGAAGAAACTCATACTTAAGTTGTCCTGAAAGAAGGGAAGAAAGAAAAAAAAAAGAAACTCTCTATGTTAGTGGGGAGACATGGGGAACCTGGACAAGTGGGTTTCAAGTGTGAGTCCAGAGGGTGGAGACTGGCAAGTCCTTCCCTGGCAGCAACAATTACCTTCCTCTCCCCAGCAGCAGATACTTTGGCTTGTCTGTGTTTCCCCACATAAAAGAATTTATACAGGACACAGAAATTATAGAGTATAGAACAAGTTTATTAAAGATGGAGAATATAGGCATAGATTATAAGGGCAGTACACTTTCAAAATGTGAAGGCAGACAGTAGTGAAGGGATATTGCTGACTTGAGCTAAGGTGGGGTGTGATGTTTATAGTGAGGTTTCAGCCTTCAGGGGAAGGAAAGGAACATTTACATTTGGGGCCTATGCCTAGAATGGGTTAATGGATTCCCAGTGTCTTCAAAGTACTGGGTTCAGAGGCAGGCATTTCAATAGGTTAGAAATCCAGGCAGCTACCAGACTTGATAAAGAAGCAGAATCCACTAAACCATGTCCTTTTAAATTGCTGAGGGTACTGTATGTCTCACACAGTCTTATCCTTCCTGGATGAATGTAGAAGTGGGGAGTGATTTTAATTCTATGTTTCTTTCTAGCCAGCATACTGTTTTGATAAGGATATTATCTATGAGGGAAGCATGGGCCACCAGACCTGGCTGGCTGCAGAGCCCTCTATTCCTTTTCTTCCTGTCTATTACCCTTTAACACTCTAAGAGCCAAATAGACAAGCAAAACCTAAATAGAAATTTTTAAAGTTTTCTCCCAAATTTGCAAACTGGAAATTTGAACTGGGCTTTTCTTTTTAATTAAGGGTTTAGAATAGACGTGGATGCAGGTGGTATTTTCGCTGGTAGTATGTAGTGATAATCATTGTTGCCATAGCTACCCGAAAAGTATTCAACAGAATATCACTTCATGTTGGAACTTCAAGTAAAGACTGTAAAAGTTCTATGCTCCTCATATAGATTTAATTTAAAGGAAAAAAGGGATTCTATATTCAGGCTGGAATCTGTTTCTTAATCTGTCCCTGAAAATATGGCACAGTGTTGAAAATGGATCAATTTCGGGGGTAAGTCAATTTCTTTAATAGGTTTAAACTGGGTTCATCAAGCTCCTTGCACAGGCTTGGCTTACATTACACTAATTGGATAACAATGTAGCAAAGTGAGATATATTAAGGTGACTTATTATGGTAAACATTTAATGAGGTTTGCAGTTTCTGACTGATTTCAGACACAAGAATCCTGCCATTATGTAAAGCTCATACAATGTGCCAATCCTTGATTCAGGAAAAAAAAATACATCTATAAAAGCCCCACATACAATAACATGTACTCTAAAAAGGCTCAATAGCATCTTTCTCAAATTCTACTTCCATTAATCTGCCTCAAGACCGCCTGGGCTGGGTTCCATGTGGTTAATTCAACATGAAATGCCAATTCTGCTTCTCAAAGTATATTATGCTTAAGACAGTGGACAGTTTGATATGATTCCCCAGTCCTGTAACTGAAACATTCTCTGCAAATTAGACTTAGATTTTTTTTACCTATCTATTTCAATGGATCCTTTCCCTATCAATTACACCCTCTGAGCCTAAATTCCTTATCTGTAAAAGTGAGCCTGTAATACCCACTTCCAAGTGTTGTGAGGATTGAAGGCCAGTGTAAATGAAAGTGATGAATAAGCTCTTAAGTGCCATACAAATACAAGGTCTAATCTTAAACAGAGATGTTATGCTAAGCATTGGGAAAATGCAGATTTGTCCCAGGGAATATTGGTCAATAGTATTAATCTATGGTGCAGGCAGGATTATTGAACAACAGTTAAAGATAGTGAGATCTGATAATGCTCTCCATTTCCATGGCATGGATTTCACGGTTTTCCCAAGCAATTGTAGTTTCTAACAAGACTTAATTTTCGCATTTTCTAAGCTAGCTCAAAACCTTAGGATTAAGAGGATTTAAAGATGCTTGACTAACAATCAGAGGCTGCACCATCCAGAAGTTTTAAAAAGAGGGAATGGACAGTGATCCCATGGTCCTATTGAAATTGTGACACCCATTTATTTCACTTAATTTTTCATGCTACCTTTGAAAGGGGGCTGTATATGATATGCGTCTACCCCCAAATTAGAGTGAGTCTAAAGTAATTTTCCCCGATGTGTCTGTCAGCTTGTAGAGCTGTGGGGGCTTGTGGGTTGATGTGATGCTGAAAGCTATGCCACCAGTCTTTCAGATGCTGGCAGGGTCATCCATGGTTGACAGGTCTTAGCTGAGCTTCTAGACTCAGACTAGGGAGAAGGACCTGACAACCCACTCCTGAAGCAGCCATAGAAAATCCAGTGAATAGAAGAGAAGCACTGTGGAATATAGTGCAAGAAAATGAGCCCCACAGGCTGGAAGACATTCAAGAAATGACCAGGGAAGAGTTGCCTCCTCAAAATAGTCAACCTTAATGATGGGAATGGAGTAAAGCCCCTGCGATCACTTTTGCTCATGTGGCACAACTCAAAATGAGAAGAAACACAGTGTCTGCAACAATGGGCTCAAGCATAAAAAGATCATGTGCATGGCACAGTGTTGGGTAGTATCTCATTCTGTTGTACATGGCCTCACTATGAGTCAGATCCGACTTGACAGCACCAAACAACAACACAACAAAGTAATTTTGGTGTGAGAAGTTCTTAGAATTTGAGATCCCTTGAGAGTCCAAGTCATCACCAAAATAAGAGTTGAGATAATTTGTCTGGAGACTGCTATAAGAATTGCTTCTGGGATAGTGAACAGTGGGGTACAGGGTGATTGGTTTGTTTACTAGTGAGTGACTGGGGTGTTCGTGCTGCTGCATCCTAGTCTCTGTTCAAGTGGAGCAAACAGAACTGGTCCAAGTGATACACACAGATGGTTATGTTATTCCCCGGAGAGAAGATACTTAGCTCTTAGGTGACCAGTAGAAAAAGCTCTTCACTGTTTGACTGGCTTCATTTACAATTACATTATTATTTGTATGTTAAAAATGTAACCCCTAGCTGGGGGTGGTGGCTCATTCCTGAAATCCCAGCACTCAGGAGACTGAGACAAGAGGATCTTGAGTTTGAGACCAGCCTGGGATACCTAGTGAGACCTTATCAAAAAACAAAACAAAATAAAATGACCTACCAATCCCTCCCCCAAAACTAATTGTGGTATCAGATTCATGAGAGGGGAAGCAGATGCAT
The DNA here is from genome assembly GCA_007922755.1 of Pedetes capensis. NCBI lineage: Eukaryota > Metazoa > Chordata > Mammalia > Rodentia > Pedetidae > Pedetes > Pedetes capensis. The sequence goes on along the minus strand of VMDO01019336.1, from coordinate 20,073 downwards.
TTCTATTTTGATGTTAAGGTGATCTAGCATGCTGTTGTTGTTAGGTGCCAGTGAGTTGGGTCTGACTCATAGAAACCTTATGTACAATAGAATGAAACATTCTCCAATACTGTGCTATGCCTGGGGCTTATGTCAGTCCTCATTTGCCATTCATAGGGTTTTCAGTGGCTGATTGTTTCAAGAGTGGGCTGCCAGGTACTTCTCACATTTTTATGGTACTGGGGATTGAACCCAGAGCCTCAGAGCAAGCAGAGCAAGCACTCTACCAACTGAACTGAGCCCCAGCCGGATCTAGCATAGCTGGAGAAATTTCAAAAGGTATCTGCACCCTGTATATACACTTAATATAATGTTGAACATACTACATTGTTCCCAATAGTAGTTATCCTGAAGCAATTAGCCAATGAATACCCTATGAGGGTCTCTGTGAGTTGGACTTGACTTGACAGCACCTAACAAGAAGGCATATGTGGTTATTTAAATTTAAAATCACTTAGGATAAAAAGTTCACTTTCTTAGTCGCACTAGCTATATTTTTAAGTGCTCAATAGCTATATGAAGCTGGTAGCTAATGAGTTGAAAAGTACAGAATCAAAATATTTCTGCCACCACAAAAAGCTCTGCTAGAAAATACTGGCATAGAGAAAGATGGGACTATTTTCCTTCATTAATGAAAATGTGAGTAGACCTAAGAAAAATATCAGGAAGCTTTAGTGTTTTATGTCCTTAGAGGAAAAATATAAAATATTCCACTTACCTGCTTCAAAATTAAGAATATGAGTCATAAAACTTAATTGGATAGTTACAACAAATTGTAAAATGTGAGTACAGTTTCCTATTATAGTGTGCAGAGGGAAAGCAATTGGGGACAGTGAGAGAGGCAGACTCAGTCATCTAGATGCCCACACATAAGCACACACAGAGACAGATGGGGAAGGAAAAGGATGCATAAACATGGAGGCCCTCAGTCAGAGAGGGACAAACAAAGGTGAGGGCAGGAAGAAGGGAAAGGGAAACAGGAATCAGTGGAAAACTTCACTGGCTTCAAGGTGAGTGTTCACTGAAGGTCACAGATCAGAGCTCAGTGTTGGTGAAAGCTAGCCCCTTTTATCTTCTGCCCTATCATTTATCCATAGGCCCTTGCTCTCAACATGTGAAGTTCTCTGAAGTAAGCTCCATGAAGCAGATGTTTTTGACCTGGTTCATAGGTTCCCAGATGGTGGTTTGCAGGGAGTAGTTACCAGATACAGCAGTCTCAGTATCACTGAACCTGTTAGGGATGCAAATCCCCAAGCCCTGCCCACTCAGACTAATGAAACCAGCAAATCTGGGGGCGTCTGCTTTAAGATTCTCCTATACCCTAAAGTGCAAAAACTATTGTTGCAGAAAGGCAGGGGAAAGTGGGAGGATGTGTAAACTTCTTGAAATATATAACATTTTTGTCCATGTGGTTTTATACAGAAAAGATTCCTAGCTTTCATCAAGTTCTCAAGAAATGTCACCTTGCCACTGCCCCCAAATTAAAAAGCCCTCTTATATTCTACACTATGATGAACAAAGCCCTATACTGAAGTAAAATGTATTCTTCCGTGTTTTGTGCTTTAGTCACCGTCATCAGCCCAGTGTTACCGGAAAGCACAGATAAAATCAAACTGAGAGCCAGTTTACATCAGCGTCTGACTTTCTACTTTACCTCCCCTGAATTTGACTTATTCTCTAGGCAAACATTCTACCTCTAAGCTACAATCCTTGTCCTATTCTATTCTGCAAAATCTGATTTTAGAGCCCAGAGATAAAGAGGTTGTAGTACAGAATCAAGGTGTTCAGGTACCCAACTTAAGAATTAGAATGGGGCAGCCTTCAAAGAAGCAAAAAAATGTTTCCTTTGCCTCCATACCTTGCCTCAAGGAGATGCAAAAGCATTGACAGAGCTAAAGCAGAAATGCACTCTTCCCTGTTTGGCGTATTACAGTACTTGCCTTGGGTGGATGGGGATTTTCTAGGTCTAATTAGTTAACATCTGTTAAGCAAGGCCATTTTTAAGTACTGCACCCTGTGGGACCTTAATACACTGTAATTGATGACAGCAGAGGCAGCATCCTTTTCATTTGGTGTACTTTCTCTGGGTAGGCTGTTGATCTGTTGAGTCCATCATGGTATGAAGCTTATGGGAGTTTCTATACCTGGGGATATAATGCCAAACAGTGATTCCTCAGAGTTTTCAATTTGGAGAGCGATTGGGTACACTTGGATAGTTCAAGCAGCTGTTGTAATGGTGGCTTACCTAGTTCAACATTAATCCCATCCCTGTAAGACTCCAGCTCTTCAAAGGAGTACTTAATCAGTGTATAAGGTATTAGCACTGCTTAATCATAAGGCCTAGTTTCTGCATGTGACCAAGTATAGTGAGAGATTACCAAGCAGAAGAAATGATTTGATTTTCTTTTTTCTAATTCATCTAATACTGTATTAGCTAACATACATCTAAAACTATTTTAGTAGGTAATATTGCTTGTTCACTATGTCCCAAGCATTGTGCTTAGTGCTGTACATTTTCTTATTCAGTCTCACACCAGCATCCCTGTATTAGATACATTGTTATTCTCAATGATGCGATACACTCAGTCTAAAAAAATTCAGTAACTTTAACACTGTTACCCAATGTATTTGTCATTGTAGGCCAATAGCTATAATAGCCTCAATATATTGGTGGTTTTAAATTTTTCTTTCTTGCTTACATCCAATCCCATGTGAATTAGTGAAAAAGGCAGAGAGGGAATTTTGCTCCGTGTACTTATTCAGGGTTGCTTCCTTTTCTCTTGTGACTTCACCATCCTCTGTTGCTTCAGAGTCCTCTCTTCATAGGTTGCAGATGGGGAGAGACCATGGAGAATTGTATATGGGAGGTTTTGACAGGCTAGGTCTGGAAAGGGAGGCTAGGGCATGTAGTTTACATGTGCTCTGGAAGAACAGGGGAGCAAGGAGACTGTTAGGTACCAGCAGCTTAAAGGAAGAGAGATGGGAGCCAAAGTCACATTTATCTACTTCTGAAGCCCTGTTCACTTTGGAAGCAAAACTTAAATTTTACCTTGTCTCCCTTATCAATAAATTTATGCATCTGATTTTGCAGTTCAGGGGGGTGGGTGGGGACTTCATGCCTTGTAATAAACCCAAAATAATATCGCCCTGTCTATATCTCTAGTTCTGATTCCACAATAAATGATGTTTTTCATATTTCCTGTATGCCTGGTCTTATTTGGCTAAAATAAGTTTAGTTCTGACTTTAGCAATGCTGATGCCTGAAGAAATAGTACAACATTTGTGGATTTGATAATCACATGAGAAAGTTGCTTTTTTTTTTTTTTTACAATGAACAGCCCTTATGTTTTTTCATTACACACACACACACACACACACACGCACGCACATTTTTGAAACTATTCCTTCTGAAGCCTTGATTCTTTTGTATTTTATTGCAAGAAGACTTTTGTTCTTTAAATACTTTTGTCTTTGAATTTTTGATATCACATTAGTTCCCACTCTCATTTTTTCTACTCTTGATAAATTTCCCAAGTACTTTATGTCATATAATAGTTTTGTTTCTAAAATGTTTAGAACAAAACAAGTTGTTTTCAAGCTGAATGCACTTTTAATGTACCACAGGACTTGCTGTTTAAAGAAAAACTCTTCGTATCTTCTTCAGCTGAGTAAATGGCACCAACACTTTAAACAAGTCTATAGTTCCCACATAATTTGCGTATTGTTATGAATAGCAGGGATTTCACATTCAAATGCCTGGTTGGGTCATGCAGGTAGGGAATATATGAAGTGACTACGTATAAAGCAATAGGGAACAGTAGGGACTGTGGTAACTGAAAAGTACATGCCCTATCTAAAGGAATACAAAGTCAAAGTCATTAAAATTATAATTATTTCCTGAACTATTACAGTTGGGCAGTTTACTTTGAAGTTGACCTCTCTCATTCCTCGCTCCTCCTTGTCTCTCCTCCCCCTCCTGTCTTCTCCCATCTTCGCTTCCTTTTGCTAGATCCCTCCCTTTTCCTTTCCACTCCTTAAATTGTCCCTTCTCCACTAAGTTTACATTAGTTTTTTATTATATTCCAAATTCTGTATAGAATTTTTTCCTTCTTTTAAATTTGATTCAGCTACCACATGTGAGAACATGTGGTATTTCTCTTTTTGGGCTGGTGTTCATTTACTTAAGATAATTTTCTATGATTCCATCCATTTTTCTGCAAATGAATTTATTTCATTTTTTTGATTGCTGAGTAGTATTCCATTGTGTATATGTACCATAGTTTTTTTTTTATCCATTCTTCTGTTGGCGGGCACTTTGGTTGATTCCATATCCTTGCTATTGTGAAAAGTGCTGCATTGAACATGGAGATGCAGGTGTCTCTGTGGTCTGATGCCTCATCTCCCTTTGGGTATATTCCCGATAGTGTTATAGCTGGGTCATATGGTAGATCTATTATACCAAAGGATGGTAATAATGCAAATGGACTAGATTATTCATGTAATACTACTAACAATGTAAAAAGATCACTACAGAAAGAAGTTTGGACTTAAATCATAATTTGGATGCAAGGGTATACAGAAAAATATTCCTACAAAAAGATATGCAAGTAGAAGAGAGGCCATTGGTCGGGGGGTGGGAGAGGGAAGAAGAGGGACATAAGAGGGTAAGGGGGAAGTTATCTGTGCAGTATATAATGAAACACATATATGGAAATGTCACAATGAAATACATGTCAGAATGAAACACTAAGTTGTACATTTAAAATTTCCAATAAAATTATTAAAATTACTGTTCTAGTGTTCAGAAAATGTGCACATGAGCCAATTTTCACTGAAACATTTATACATAATATGTTATTGTTAGGTGTCGTGGAGTCAAGTCCAATTGATAGTGACCTTATGTACAACAGACAAAAAAACACCCGACACTATGCCATGCCCAGAACTATTGTCAGTGCTTCTCTGCTATTAATAAGATTTTCAATGGCTGAATGTTTTTTGGGGAGTAGGCTGCCCGGTCCTTCTCCCAAGCCTATAGCACCTGGTATTCCCAGGTGGTATCCCATCTGAGGACTAACTAGGCTTGACCCTTCTTAGCTTCTGAGATCTGAGGGGATCAGATGCTATAGCAGGATGGCTGCAGGCACATGTAATATAGCATGACATAATTTTTAACACTGTTCTAAAGCCAAAATACTTTTGATAAGCACAATAACCTAAACTATCAATAGGATAACCAAATTACTATTGAAAAATAATCAAGTTATGATTTTCCCACCCTTCTATGATATCTAGTTTATAGCAACTAACTATTTCATTCTTTTAGAAAACACCCTTTTCCAGCATTTAACTTTGTTGAAAGATGTATTTAAAGCATTTATTACTCAGGGCCCAGATAAAGACCCATAACTTAAGCCATACTACTTCTCAGGAACTTACTCATTCTTGTAATACTTATTGCACATTGGATACAGTGGTTATTTTCCTAAGGTGGGAGCATAGTTCAACCACATTTCAATAGTCAAACACCTTTTTCAACTATGAAACCAGCAATCTCCTGTGGTTTATGTAGTGATGATTCCAATATTAACAGAAAACTTTGAAAATGCACATTCTTATCTCTGCCTGGGAGTTAACTGGCTTAAAATTCCTTAGATCAAATGTAAGAAAGAAAAACTGGCTTGGTTTTAGCCAACAGATCTACAGGTTAGAAAGTACATATTGATGCTGTCATCTTTAACTCTGAAAGTTTGTTAATTGAAGAGACAACATGATCATAGTTGAGAACCAGATCACTCAGGCCTGGCTACATGGTATGAAGTAATTGATTTGGCAAATGGCATCTTCTTTATCTCAATGATAGAAGACAACTGGCCTCTCTTTGCTGTTAGTTGGAAAAGTTTTCAATGCACACTATGGTATTGGCACAGGGTTATGAAAACTTGCCTCCTAATGGCAGAGAGGGCTGGGATTTAGCTTAGTTGGTAGACCGTTGCTATGCAGTCTCTGAGGTCCCAAGTTCAATTCCCAGCACTGCAAAAATGGGAGAAGGACGTGGCAATCCACTCCCAAGGCAATCCTGAAACAATCAGCCATTGAAAACCCTATGAGGATTGCTATTAGTCAGATATGGACTGGACAGCACCTAACAACAATGGCAGAAAATTATTTAAGACTTATTGGGCATAATTGTTGTTGTTAGGTGCTGTCAAGTCCGTGTCTCACTCATAGTGACCCTATGTATAACAGGCGAAACACTATTGTCAGTGCTTCTCTGCTATTCATAGGGTTTTCAATGGTGGATTGATTTTTTTGGGGGAGTGGTTGCTGGGTCCTTCTCCTAACCGTACAACGCCTAGTGTTCCCAGGCGGTCTCCCATCCAAGCACTAACCAGGCCCGATCCTGCTTAGCTTCTGAGATCTGACGGGATTGGACACTGCAGTGCTACAGCTGCAGGCATATCTATTGGGCATGATATTCTCTATTAAGTAAGTCATCACCACATCAATGAATTTCTGATTAGTGGTGATAATGGTTGCCCACACACAGTGCAGAGAATGGAAAGTGAAATGGAAAAAGTTTTAAGGGATTACAAGTGATATTATATTCTTGGGAATTCAGTGGATAAGAAAAACACAAAACATTACCAATTGGAATAGATTTATGGCTTTAACACTATTCATCTTAAAACGTGTGATTCTGGTTTTTGAACACATACACTCCACTTGGGACACTCCTGGACTCCTGGCTACTGTCATTGAGCTATGTCAGAAAGACATGAATTTGCATGTGTACTGGAACAGGTAACTGTTAGCGAGAAAAGAGTGCACATACACATACACCATGACTTCGGAATTCTAAGTGGGTAATAATCAGGTCTACTGGAGCTTGTGGCAAAACCAGTAGAGAGGCAAAATCAGCAACCCCTAGATTTCCGAATTGGATACTTCCAGGAAGCTCAGATTTTTAGAAACAGCTGTTAGCATGTTGCTGGTTATGTTTGTCAATAGGAAGGAATACTAAAAATATGGCATAGACTTTCAGTTGGCTATTTCTTTTCTGAGTTAAGGAATGCATATGTTGTCCTCACTCGAGTTTGACCAAGGCCAAATGGATTCCATGGTTGAGAAGAAATGGTACACACAGGAATTGGCTATGTTGGTTACCACACAAGTTTGTATCCTCCAGAAGAGGGTCAGATTGTATATTAATGCAGAGGCTTGTTCTACTACACATTTCCCTCCAAATCTCATATATATCCCTCTCCCCACAAATGACATTGACTCTGGAAGAGCTAGTGTAGGCTACTGGAAGGAAGTGACCACCAACCCAAAAAACTGCCCCCTGGGAAATGTGAAGAAAAGGAAATGAGCTCAGTGCCTTAAAGGTAAGTATTATAAATGGATTTTTTTTGCAGTATTGGGGATTGATCCCAGGATCTTGTGCATACTGGGAAGGCACTCCACCACTGAGCTACATCCCTATCCCTATAAGTGTGTTCTATGAAAAAGCAAGTTAAGAGGGAAATCATAGCACCACGATCTATAGATATTTGCGTCACAATGGACTTGATAGAATGGCTGGAGCCTGTTAAATCCAGGGATTAATTATGAGAAACTCCTACGCTGGCAAGGACTGTGGCAAAACCATGAGTAGCTAACTAGCATGCTGAATTTAAATACAGTAAGTAACTGTATTCTAAAGTAATGCTGCTCCTTTGGCTCCCAGGAATGTCTGTATTCTTCTTATCTGGCAGGAAGTGAATGATAGGGTAGAGAGAATATGTCATGATGATGTGGGCTCAGAATCACATGGTTCTTATGTTGAAAAATGAACAGGTGCATGACTGGAATGTGTTCTGCATGCCAACAGTCAGTACTCAGTGTAAAGCATGAGTATGATCATATATTGACAGGGTCAGAATCACCAAGTAAATAACACAGGGATTCTGTGGTTAACAATAGGACATAACCACAGTAGACATGTTGTGCAGATGAAAAGCTCTTTCTCATACTCAGCTATGGAAGCCATGAAGTTCAACGTCAACTATACTACTGGTTTCTTTGCATTTCTTTTGTCCAACAACATCTCCACTTCACTGCTTTTTGCTAGCCTATTTGAACTGTACACATAATCTCCCTTGCTAGCTGATTTGTACCAAAGAAGGCCCTCAAAGAATATGGGAGGATGGGAAGAAAGTGAGATAACCTAGCTTGGTTGCTGCTTTGAAATTTTTTGAGGGCACTTGCATGTCTGGCCTTTATACTTAGTGAAATAGTTCATTTGTTGGCAGAGCTGAAGGCACTGTTGGTCTGAATGCTTCTTCCTAATGTCATCCATGGCATACTGTGATATTAACACAGTAACACTCTTAAGTGAAATGCATCCAGATACCCTGTGGCTTTTCCTATCTACAATGGCACACATGTACTATTCCTCAGGGTTTTAATGTTTGCCTGGGTATAGTTAAAAAGTATCAAGGCTGGTGATGCATGGCTTACAGTTGAGATGATTTAAAAATTCATTAATTCAACAAGGACTTATAGAGGTCTTTCTATGAGCAAGACATTGCACTAGGCACAGTGGGAAAAATGGATAAAACAAATCCTGCCCTTTCAGAAATGACAATCCATTTAAGCAGAAGTGAGTAATTGAGTGTGGGAAGAGGACCATAGTCCAGAGATAACAATTCATCACTCTTACATATCCTATGATTAGAATAAAGTGATAAAATTCAGAAAGTAAGTTTAAAGGATGATGAGACTTATAGGAGAGAAATAACTAAATAGAAGGGAGAAGGGAGAAAAAAATTATTAGAAAGTTATAGTTTCTGAGTGCCTTAGAAGGCCCATAGAAATCTAAAAGTGTATGAATTAGTATGGACAGAGAATATTCAAGACACTGGGAAATATGTGAAGAGGTAGTTAGGAAAATAGAATGCATTTAGGAAGAGGAAAGGGAGGCAATGTGTCACAACTAAGAGTTAGGAACTTCACACAGTTCTTAAAATTCAAATAAAATATAGAATCATATACAAATACACATCTCAAGCACACAAAAATGCCTGGGGAGAAAATGAGGCCAAAACTTGAATAGTGGTTATTTTTATGTGGATGAATTAAGAGTATGTATTTTCTTTTTACTTTCCTAACTCATTTGGGCTTCTGCTTGATACAATTATTAAGTAGAATAGTGACGATGGGCAGGAAAAGTCATTGTTGTTGTTGTTGTTAGGTGCCATCAAGTCGGTATCCAACTCATAGCGACCCTCACAGGGTTTTCAATGGCTGAGTGCTTCAGGATTGCCTTGGGAGTGGATTACCAGGCCCTTCTCCCATTTTTGCAGTGCTGGGAATTAAACTCGGGGCCTCAGAGACTGCAGCGCAGTGCTCTACCCACTGAGCTAAATCCCAGCCCAGGAAAAGTCATGGAAGGGTTTAAATTCAACTTGGATAAATTATGACTTTTACTTTTGCTAATGTTAGAGATGTATTATTATTGACTTTGTGTTTTAGAGACAGGAGTTATCTGTATTAGTCTACTTGAGCTGCCATAATAAGATACCATAGACTGGGTGACATAACAAAAATAATTTTTTTATACTTCTGGAGCCTGGAAGTCAGAGATTAGGGTGTTTATAGGTGACCACCTCCTTGCTGTGTTTTTTATTTCGGTACCAGGGTTCGAACCCAGGATCTCACAGATGCTAGGCAAGTACTCTGCCACTGAGCCATACCCCAATCCCCTTTTTTATTTATTTTGAGACAGGATCTAAGTTGCACAGCTGCCTCTGGCCTGGAACTCAGGAGCATCTTGCCTCAACCTCCAAAATAGCTGGTATTACAGGTGTTCATCATGGCACCTGGCTCTTGCTGTGTTCTTACATAGTGGGAAAAGAATGTGAATGCAAGCTCTCTGGTGTCTCTTCTTATAAGGGCACCAATTCCATGATACAGGCCCCATCCATGTAACCTCATTTAAACCTAATTACCTTTCATCTCCAGACACCAGCGTATTGGGGATTAAGGCTTTAACATGTAACTTTGAGGGTGGGACATAATTCAGTCCATAGACTATCGAAGGTAGCATCTTAATAAGTCTATATTGAGTATCCTATTGAAGTACTCATGAGTTTCTAAAACATTGGCTTCTAATGACTTTTGGATGGTATTTTGGATACCTCTTATGAATCTCCCTGTTTGTCTTAGCACACCTTTTCTCTAGTCACTGCTGTGATAACCAGTTTGCAGCACATATAACCTGGTAGCATGTGGCTTTGGCTGCCTAGAGCATGCTGCTTGGCACTTGGCTGCATTGCTCAAGTATGTACAGCTATGAGGTGTGAGGAAATTAATCCTTAGGATGGCCCTTGACAAATAGGGTATACCAGCTAGTGAATAAATGCTTCTCTTTTTCTTTTCCTTGGCACACAATTTTGAAGTGTGTTCTGCATAGCTCCTCAGTAGGCCCAGTGGGATTAAGCCTCAGTTTGACCACTGTAGTGACCAGCTTGATAATGAATCCATGTATTGGTTCTTTTTCCTTTCTTTTTTGTTCTTCTCTGTCTCCCTTTTCCAGCTGTCTGCGATCATGTCCTCAAATAAACTCCCTTTCTCTGACTGCTTTCTGGGGGGCATTTCAGAGGAACACCATTCTCGCCTACTATATTTCAAACATGACTGAATTTATTTTGTAATTAAGACTTTTATTTTGAGATGCATCCTTTCACTAACATAAGATCTTTTGCTAGGGATATTAGGAATGACAGAGGAAGTCAAAGGATATGATGAAAACCTGAAAGAACAGTCTTAGAGATCAGTGAGTCTCAAACTTGTTTGTACCCTAGAATCATCTGAGGAGCTCCCCAAACTTACTAATGCCAGTAACCTCCAGAGATGATTGTGATTTAATTGGTCTGGGGTATGGCATGAGCACTGAAGATCTAAAGCATTCCCGAGGTGATTCTATGTGCATGCACATTTTTGGGAACCACTGGTCTAGGTCAAGAATTGGCAACCTGGCTCATAGTTCAAATCCAGCCCATCTCCTGCCCATTTTTCTGTAGCCTAAAGCTAAAACTTGTTTTAAAAATTCTAAATGGTTGAAAAGACATATTCAAGAAATAATAGTATTTTGTGACAATTCTTCATAATCAGTAGCCCTGCAATACTAGCTCACGGGGAAAGGGACTTAGAAGGCCCATAGGAATCTAAAAGTGTATGAATTAGTATGGACAGAGAATATTCAAGACACTGGGAAATATGTAAAGAGGTAGTTAAGAAAATAGAATGCATTTAGGAAGGGGAAAGGGAGGCAATGTGTCATGACTAAGAGTTAGGAACTCTTATTGGCTGAATTGTATGGTCACTGCTGATTGTATGTGAGAATATCAGGTCATGGATTGAGTCTTGTAAATTACTAAAAACTCCTTCACATATGTTTGCTTTACATCCATGCTTTCCTTAGTAAAAACAAAAACATGACTATGATAAGGAAAACAGATTTTGAAAAGTTTGTTGTTAGGTGCCATTGAATCAGGTCCAACTCATAGTGACCTTGTGTACAACAGAATGAAGCACTCCCTGACTCTGTGCCAGGCATACCATCTTCTTTAAGTCCTTTGTTTCAGGCACTGTGTCATTTCATGTTGCTGAGGGTTTTCCTTTTTGTTGTTGAACTATCACTCTCCCAAATATGATGTCCTTCTTCAGGGATTGGTCCCTCCTGACAACATATCCAAAATACGTCAGATGCAGTCTAGCCATCCTTGATTCCAAGGAGCACTCTGATTGCACTTTTTGTTGTTGTTGTTGTGCATTTACTTTAATATGCACTTAGAGAAGATACCAACCATATTAGACTTAAGATTTCGTGGATATTATTGCTTTAAACAAAGTTAAAAATATTTAACTTTACAAAGAAGACATAGAAAGAGATGACAGAATTGTATTGGACACTGGTCTGATTTCCCAAGGTGTGATTGCACTTTTTCTAGGACACATTGGTTGGTTCTTTTGGTAGTCCATGGTATATTCAAAATTTGTATCTAGTACCATAATTCAAAAGCATCAATTATTCTCTTGCCTTCCTTATTCAGTGTCCAGGTTTTGCAACTATATATAAAAAGATTAAAGAAGTAATTTTCAGCATTTTAGGTAGTTACATATGTATACATGTAGTTAAGTTTCAGAAGAATTGGACTGCATAAGTCTCCATTACAAAAGCTTTAATGTGGATTTTTAGAGGTGGGAGGGGAAGTAGATGGGTAGTCTTAAGAAAGCTAAATTTATGGTGGTTTGTACTTACTGTTTCCTGTCATTCATGTGAATGAATTATAGGAATAGGCACACAATATGTTTGGCCTTGTATTGTTTACAGAATGAAGTCACCCAAGCTGAATGACAGAGACTATCAGTGTCATCAGTAATGACATACACTCAAATGTAGTCAATCAGTAGTGTGGACTAAGTGGATTCCATTATTATTATAATTTATTTGCAGTACTGGGAGTTGAACTCAGTGATTCTCACATGCTAGGAAAGTGCTCTACCCCTGAGCCACACTACTTACCCCCTTTTATTTTGTTTTATATTTTGAGATCACTAAGTTGTACAGAGGGGCTGGGATTTAACTAAGTTGGTAGAGCACCACTCTGCAGTCTCTGGGGTCTTGGGTTTGACTCCTAGCACTGCAAAAATAGGAGAAGGACATGGCAATCCACTCCCAAGGCAATCCCAAATCAATCAGCCATTGAAAACCCAATGAGGGTCACTATGAGTCAGACATGACTCGACAGTGCCTACCAAAAACAACTTGTATGGGCTGCTTTTAGCCTTGAACTTGCTATCCTCCTGCATCAGCCTCTCCAGTTGCTGGGATTATAGGTGTGTACCACAGTGCCTGGTATTCCATTGTTTAAAAGCCGCTAGAAAACCACTGCCTACTCGTAGACTGGCTCAGAACCTCTTCTTTAATCTATGGCATCTCTCTCTTTGTATCATTTCATATAAGAAATCTGGAAATAAAGATGTAGTTCAGCTGTAATCAATGCTAATCATCTATTTTGTTTTAAATCCATACCGTAGGGTTAATTGGATATAATATGTGCTTGTGCTGCAGTTCAGGTGAAAACATTGAAATACAAAAATCTTAAGGATTTGGTCAAGGAAACAATGTCAAAGGAAAGAGCCCAAACAGAAGTCTTCCCATTGTGCAAATAAGGACACAGCACTCCTTCTCCTGGATGTTTCATTATTTTAACTCCAAAGTTCTCAGAGTCCTTACAACTAAATGAAGCATCTTAAATCCAAATTGAGTGATCAGGGTCAATAAAATGAGGACATGGCAGAACATTTGTCTATAAATAAGTGACTAGCAATAGTTGAGATGATAAAACTGGTAGGTTCAAACATGAAGTTTAAAAACTTCATTAAATGTGATCTCGGAATTGCATGTACAAATTATTCCCTGAGGAAAGTCATGCAATCTCACTTTGATATTCTGGCCTGCTTAGGAAAGCTGCCTTAACTTTGGAGAAGAATTTTCGGCTAAATATAATCAAGCTTTAAAATTTAAATTTCTTCTTTTTTGAAAAGGGTGAATGTTTCAATGTGGTAAAAAAGAAAAAAAAATTAAAAATACCCCACTCTTTTTGAGATGTGAAATGGTTGCCCTAGTTCACCCATAACGTTCTAAAAGATGGGGAGGAGGAGTACTACAAGGAAATAGCCCTTTCTTGTTAAAACAGAATCCAGGACTCCCAAAGTTTAACTCTGGAAAGTGAATCTCCCTGCTGTGGGTGTGGCGGAAAAGAGGGGCTGGCTAACTCAGTGTCCCAATTTGTTCACATGAATTTCAAATTCCTCTTGGGTTCTTTGGCTTGGCTTTCTGTTCACATGATCGCACTGAATCGAGGTGTGTGTGTGTATCTAGCTTCCCTCTTAAACTCTGGCCTTAATCAGTGATTAGCTGGAGTTTACATGTACGTTTTCTACTAGAGGACAGCAGGGACATACCACAAGAGACAAGGAATGTGAAAAGTTTTACTGGTGAGGGGCTCTTATCCTGCCACAGCCAACCTTCTCTCACAGTCTCTCAGAATCCATCCCAGCCTCAGTAGAGCCCAGGGACCTAATCTTTCAATCCCTCTGCCCCTTGTCCTTCCATTTGTGCACCATGTTCCCTCCTTTACTTTAGATGGGCCCAGATACTGACTGTAGTGGATGCTGTGATGATTATTTCAGATTCTTCCCTCTAGGACTGAAGCCACCATTTCTGACCTGGTGGAATTATTGCTTGCTGACACTTTTCCTTTTACTTCCTCTTAAGGCATTGCCCTTGGCTGAAGGCGATTGCCTTACTACGTTTTGTCATTTCCCTAGAGGTAGCCTTTATTCATTTATTTAGAGGTTGGATGTAGAAGTGCAAAAGTTTGGCTTCTTAGTTTGGTTCTGGATAATTCTGAGGGGCCATCTCCATTCTAAGGTGTCTCCAAAAGAATGGCTGAGGCCTCTGTGGCAACTGCATCACAGCTCAATGTCTCCCTCTGCCTTATTTTTAATGACAGTCATGCACAAATCTATGTTTCAAAGTCAATTTCCAGGGGCATCTGACCTAAGACATCCACACATGTCATTTCTTCAAATAATAGACAGCACTTACCTTTCATCCAGGGACCAGTTCATAATTTCCTTATTTTATAAAAATGAGACAGATCACTAGTTATGGAACTAGTAAACCGCAGCATGTGTCTCAAACAAAATCCTATATTCTTATTTACTCTAACATACTGCTTGCATACTTTTATTAAAAATGTGATTTTTTCAGACACATAGAAAATAACAAAACAGACACACACCCACCATACCAGATTTGATGCATATTACTTTGCCATCTTCCTCTAAAATCTTTTTCTCTAAAGAAATGAAACATTGCTGATACAGCTAAATCCTTCTTTCCCAAAACATTTACCTTCATTCTTTCCTGACTTTTAAAAGAACTATGAACCAAATAATGTGCATATATAAATAAGTTAAAATGATATTCTTAAGATGAAGACTTTATTGCTGAGTTGGCACACTTGGTTGAAGCAAAAAATATAGCCATCTTTTAAATTTGAATAAATGTATCTCCCTCGATAAATTTTGTACATTCAGCACGACTCAATGTTTTGGTACATACTTCTCCTTTATTCTCAAGTTTCACGACTATGTTTAATTGAGGGGAATCAGTTCCCATATGTTTCTAATTAATATATACTTTACTACTCATCAAAATGTTATTTTATATAGGCAATTGACATCTGAAAAAGCTTTTTCAGCTTTTATCCTTAGGTTTGAAGAGGCGGAATTTGTTAGCAAGAAATAAAATTGAACTAAATACTTTATTTGCACTGTCAATTTAAATATTAGAGTTCCACTTCATTCTGAATTTGGCAAAACATTCTCATACTGTTTGCTCATTGTATTTGTCAGCTTTTTTCTCTGTAGAAGAAAAGCTAACCCAAACAAACTTATGGGGGAAGAAATTTATTGGAAGCTTACAGCAAATTAGTCCATAATGGTGGCAAGGCCCTGGGTGGGCAAACTTGCAGGAAGGTGGACCAGGAACAGAGAGAGACCAGGGCAAAAAGCTCTAAGAGTCTGCCTCTAGGGAGTTGTTTCCACCAAAGGCCTACCTCGCAAAGTTCTACAACCTCCTAGGACCTTATGGCTCACCAGCTGGACACCAAATGGCATGACATTTGGGGGACAGTTTAGGTCCAAACCATAACACTCATGCATGCGTTCCTCTTGTGCCCTTCATTTTTCTTCCTGTTCATTATGCTAAATATTTGAATGTGGGGTAGGATGTTAGTGGCTTCAGGCTAAGGAAACCTTAGCCTTTGTTGCCTTTGACTACAGCAATATAATTATCACTGGAGGCATCAAGAATTGCTGGGAAAGCCCATGTATGAAAATCATCTGGCATTTGATGGTAATAAGCTCAAAATAACATTTGTATCCTATGTCCTAAATGACCATGTCAGGAATTGACAGAGGAGTAAAAGGACTGTGTAAAATGGACTTGCTGGGAAAGGATCAGCAGGAGTGTTAGCTTGGAATAAAATCTTAGGTACATCATCTGTGAAATACTGATGCTATCCATTTGCCCAGGGCCATGGTGGTTGAACCAAAGACAGCAATAGGATCCTAGAGAGTCATATGGATGGGGCTTCTACAAATCAGGGAGTAGAATAAATACTTTAGCAATGTATAGAAGTATAGTTTAAAGTTGTTGCCCCTGGTATATCCCTAGCATCAGTAACTACCCAGACCAGTAATTAAGGGTTTGAATTTTATAGTGTGTGATTTAACAACAGCCAGGACATGCGACTCAAGGGACAATATTTGATTGAAGTGTTAGTGGGATTACAGTTTGATAGTGGCAGTAGTACTAGGATAGTCCTAGATTCGGCCATTCATTTAACAGATTTATTTAATACCTACTGTGGGCCAGGTGTCATATATGATGCTTAAATTGAGGAAGCAATTACAAGACAGTGAAGTGAGGGCAGGGAGTTGTGCGAACACGTATGTGGGGCATTTAATCTAGCCCTGGGGATTGGAGTAAGTTTTGTCATAGGAGGTACCTTGTAGGCAGAGTCTCAAAGCATGATGAGTGATCCAGAAGGAGATAAGAATAAGGGAGGGAAATTGTATTCCAAGAAGATAGCAGAGCAAGAGGGAAAGGCCTGGAAGTAAGAAAACAGCCTGTCTGGAAAATATGAACTAGAGAGGAGATAAGTTAAACACAAGGAGTTTAGAGCAAAAATTAATTTAGATCAGTCATTTATAAAAACTACAAACAAAACTCCTTGCTATAGTTACACATATGCAATTAAAGCTCCTCATAACAATTATAGGCACACTCCACAGAAGGCCTCCTGTTTATTAGTTTCCTGGTAGAACACTTCCTGCTTCTTAATACCTAATTTTGCAAAAACACATGTATCTCTCAAGCCAATACTTTTTCAGCCAGTATTTCCTGCAGTAAAATTTCTGTCTTATCCCCCAAACACAATACAACGTTATTTACAAAATCATGGGCAGGAAAAAGCTAGAGATGTATTTCAAATTAATCTGGCATGGTGGGACTAAGCCTTGGCCGCACACTGGAATCAATATGAATGTCTGAGTCCCCCCTAGAGAGTGAATCAATTGGTCAGAGCTGTGATTTAAGCTTAGAAATTGTTAAGGTCCCCATTTGATTCTAATGTACAGCCAAAGTTAGGTACCGAAAATGGTAGGATGTCTGAAACATGTGTAGAAGTTTGCATATATGCCCTGAAGTGTCAAGAAGAGAGATGTTCCTACTGTGTGCTGAGAGTGGTATCAGTACCATATGGCCTAGGTATATTTGGTGCTTTGCAAACAAAGTAGCTCTATTTTGACAACTGTATGAATTGGTGATCATACATTATACACCCAGCTATCATCTATCTCTGTATGTGTATGCATTTTACTCAGTTTTAAGTGTGTTAAGAATTGGGGATTTTCAGTTCCATATTTTCCCACTGAAAATACAGACATATGTCACTTAACAACAGGGATAAGTTCTAAGAAATGTGTGATTAATTTGTGATTTCATTGTTGTGTAAACATTGTAGAATATACTTGCACAAACTTGGGTAATATAAAATGTTATATACCTAGGCCATATGGTACTTTTGTGTATGGTATAGCCTATTGCTCCTGGGGGAGGAGCTAGGATATAGCTCAGTTGGTAGAGTACCCCACTGCAGTCTTGGAAGACCCAGGTTTGATCCCCAGCACTGCAAACATGGGAGAAGGATGTGGAATCCATTCCCAAAGCGGTTGTTGTTGTTAGGTGCCATCAAGTCGTGTCCGACTCATAGCGACCTTCACAGGGTTTTCAATAGCTGATTGTTTCGGGATTGCCTTGGGAGTGGATTACCACGTCCTTCTCCCATTTTTTTGTGGTACCGGGAACTGAACTCAGGACCTCAGAGACTGCAGAGCAGTGCTCTACCAAAGTAGTAGAACATTGAAAACCCTACGAGGGTCTCTATGAGTCAGACCTGACTCAACAGCATCTAACAGCAACAACAATTGCTCCTAGGGCCATGATAAACAAGCCACAAAATTAAATCAAGAGCAAGAGAAAATAATATAATTAAGAGACATGATAAATGTAAGACGTATGAGACTGTTTCCAGAATAACATGGCAGACTATTTACAGTAAACTTTGAGAAGTAAAAGGAGTACACTTTTAAAATAAAGATAAAATGTATAGTAAATACACAACCCACGATTATAGTCTTTTTATCAATTATTATGTACCATGCATAGTTGTATGTGCCATAATTTGTCTTGAGACAGTTTTGGTATGTAGCCCAGGCTGGCCTGGAACTTGTGACCCTCCTACCTCAGCCTCCCAGGTGGTGGGGTTACAGGTGTGTGCCACCACACCAGGCTTGTGCTATATTTTCATGTAAGTGGCATGTCAGTAGGTTTATTTGCTCTAGCACCACCACAAACACGTGAGTTGTGCTATGATATAGCTAGACGGTCACTAGGAGACAAAACATTTTCAGCCCCATTGTAAGCTTATAGGATCACAGTTTTATATGCAGTTTGTCATTGATCCAAATATCTTTATGTGGCACATGGCTGTAACAAGAAAGCCCTGGATGGCTAATGGAAAACTCAGTGAAATACTGAGGATAGGCAATAGGTTCTATATTCCCTTCAGAATATAGTCCATTTGATTTCTTTGTCTGTTCTGTCTTGTCAGTAGAGGTAGTTGAGGTAGTTAGGCCACTTTTTAACTCGAGAGAAGTGGTGGGACTTGAGGAGAATGCACCCTGTCCAGGAGAGAGCAAGGTTACACAATATGCTTGGCCTGTGCTGCAAATGGAGTTGCAGCAGGTCGGGCCCACTTGAAAAATGAAGTGTGCTAGAGCAGCTCCACTTTTCAAAGCACTGGGTCTCCTAGTAGCCATCTGGGGTGGGGTAGCAGGATCCATATGGCTCTGGATGACCTTTCCTTCCCTCCTCCTTGTTTGTAAAGTTATTCTGGCTCACAATGTGAGGAAATGGGGAAGAGAGGAAGCCAATGAAAGGTATACTAATGACTAAGACACTGCTGTGGAAAGTGTCTTGGTTTTCCTGGGAAGCCTCTGAGAAACTTGATTGACCTCACCTCATAATTGTCCTATTGAGAAATGAAGGAGGTATTCTCCCTTCACTTCTGTCCCTCACTATTTGAGGGTTGCTCTTGGGGCATGAGTCACTCAGTACTCCCAGCCTGCCTCAGACATGCCCCAAGCATGCTGCCAAGGCTGGAACATGCAACCAGGCAGAGAGATGCAGAAAGCCACTGCACATCAGGGAACTGTCTGAGGGACCTCCAGGTGGCTGAGGGGATATGGGTGGCTATCGCCAATATCTGTTCTGCTCCATTCCCTGCTTCAGACATAAGTATTCTTGACTCTTCTTACACTTTATTCTCCTATGTACATTTCTTTTCAAGTGAGTATTCCAGGACTTCAAAACTTTTCTTTCGAGCCGGGTGCGGTGGCGCATGCCTGTAGTCCCAGGGGCTCAGGAGGCGGAAGCAGGAGGATCAGAAGTTTGAGACCAGAGGCAGTCTGCGTAACTTAGTGAGACACTGCCTCAAAAAAGTAAAAAAATGGGCTGAGGGTGCAGCTCAGTGGTCCAGCACTTGCAAAGCATGCAAACACAAGGCCCTGGGTTCAACCCTCAGTACCACAAAAATAAACAAAAACCCCTTTTCTTTCCTTTCCATTTGCCCCCTCCCTCCCTCCCTCCTTCCCTCCCTCCTTCCCTCCCTCCAACCCTCTCTCCCTCTCTCCCTCCCTCCCTCCCTTCCTTCCTTCTTTCCTTCCTTCTTTCCTATGTACCCCTGGTTACGCTGGAACTCACTATGTAGCTCAGGCTGGCCTGAACCTTGTGACTATCCTGCCTCTGCCTCCTGAGTGCTAAGAGTATAGGCAAATGCCACCATGCTT
>VMDO01019335.1:26740-40022 GCA_007922755.1 Pedetes capensis | reverse complement strand
ATTAAAATGTTCCTCATCCTACATTATCACAGAGGTTATCACTGATCACCCTGATCTGCATTAATGAAGGACACTGAGAAGTCATTTGAGTCAGGATGTTCAATGTCCTCATACTTCTTCTTAGTAACATTATATTCACCAACTCCACAGTGATCGTTGAACACAGATTTCTATTTTCCTACTCTATGCTCAAAGGGCTGTCTGGGATCTCTTACCCACTGCAGAACTACTTTCAGTGGCTCCTATATCTGTGGAAAGGACCTCAGGGAAAAATTACTTTGGCTCTCTAATAAGTATCACATAAAAGCACTTTCTTTGAATGTTCTAGGAGATTCAAACCTGCATTCCGTAAAAACACCCACCAAAGTTTTCAGATCTCAGAGTACAAACAATGAGCACAATAACCACCAGCATCAAAGTCTCTGCCTAAATGTATTAATCACAATACTGAAATACATATTAAAAATAAGCAAAGAAAAAATATCTTCTAAACATGAGAAAAGAGTCAGAATTAAAAAGACAAGCAGACAAAAATCCATACCACAGAAAGAAGCTAGTACTGCAGGTAAGGTTTCCAAATACACGACCCTGCTATCTTTTCCCTGAAGTGTGGGAAGCTACAATAGGCAACAGTTGTCACTCAAGCATCTGGTAAGAGATATCAGCAATCACTTCTTCCAGTGACAACCCTTTTTTCCCAAGGAGCACAAATTGGTCACTAGAATTTCCAGATATATTATCTAAACCATTTCTTAACTAGACCCCTAATGCAGCTCTGTTACTAATCATATATAAAACCTGACACCATGCAAGCCTTCAGAAACATAGCATCAATTTGGAGAAGATAAAAATCTCACAATGACTGTCTTTTGTTTCTGATCTGGCTTATAGAACCAGGAGATATGAAGCATATCTAGAGAATCAATTAATGACACCAAGTTTATATAAACGAATAATGGTTTGTCCTCAGTAAAAACACTTTTCCTTTCAGGTGGGTATAATTACCAGTGTCTGTAGGGATTTTAGAATTTAATACATGTGATCAAAGATACAAAAGAGTCCCTTGAACTTTGAGAAGAAAAGTTTCCTGTAACATAAGAAGATGTAACTCATCCCAATAGATTTGCTATTTTTTCTAAAACACAATTGAAACATAGAAAATGATAGCCAGGATGGATAAAGGCAGAAGTAGTGGAATAAGAAGAGAGATTTCAGCTCTGAAATGGGGAAGCTGGAAGAAAGACAGAATACTCTCTTCCCCTTTGAAGACAGAAATCTAGTCAGCAGGAAGACACAAAACATTTAGAGACAATTCTGGGCAGATGGGCATGAGAAATGCTGTACATGAGACACAGACTTCAGTGATGTTTGCACCCAAAGATCTAGGCACATTCCATTGTGAGAATTAAACAGAAAATGAATAAATGAAACATACTTACCATGAAGAAGCATTTTTCTTTCTTGCACCTTTGTGGATGCCAGCACTACACCTAACACAAAGAGGGAAAAATGCACCAATCACTACATTTCCATCAATGCACACACCACATTTCCTTATTTGAATACACTGATTAACAAAGAAGGAGGACTCTAGGAAGGAAAACTGCAGGAGTGAGAACAGAAAAATTGAAGAGAACATCATAGATGGATGTTCAATCCCTAAAACAGAACGGAGGTAGAAACTCCAGCATCAGGTTACAGAACATATGTATCATGTGTTTGTGTGCATGTGTGTGTCTGATTTTGTTCTTTACTAGTCTGACAAGTCTGATATCCTGAAGTGTTTCAGTCCAGCATGTAGAACTTTTCCCTGAGGCTGTACATCTGAGGTCTGTCATCCAGTTGAAAAACACAGGTAGGGAAACATGTTTGAGTACCTTCCTCCCTACCCCAAGGGTCTGTGATTTCATGCAAGACCACAAATAGAAAGGGCACAGAGATGAAATCATCCTGGGCAGATGTGGTCTCAAGCCTGACACAAACTACTTTTGTGAAAGGCATTGGAGAGGATGCAAATGCATTGCATCAGTGTCTGCAGGGTTCTGTGGATGGTGAAATGGTCAAATAGTTCCCATGACAATCAGGAAAGAGCCTAAATCTTTGGGGCATTATGTCTTTGAAACTCCAATGTGGGGGTGGTTAGCCTCACAATTCTGTGGTTCAGGCCAGCCATAGGTTTATCTTTCTATGACCCACACAGTTCTGAACACCAGTCCCATATGTGGAAGCACTCAGAAATGCATGTCATTCTGATTGACAGAAAGGTACGTTGCATTTGAATTCCAAATCAGAAAATGAAGGTCAATACAGAAATCTCATCTCCTATTTGTTATGAACTTTGACACTCTTCACTCATGCTATATTTATTAGTCCTTCGTGATTCAATGGATTAATATATTGTCCAGATCCATCTGTTCATCCATGGCATTGGGTTCTTTCATTACTTTTGGTGTTATAAGAACAAGTAACAAATTAAGGAATCCTTTTCTTTGCTCCATAAACGATAGGAAAATGTATGGAAAGCATCTCCACACTTCTTAATATCCCAAATGTTAAGATTATGTTTAACCTTGGTAGACCTTTCCCTGGAGCACAAGAGATTTTTAGAAAATGAAACCATACTGTTGTGGTGCACAGAGATATCTATTTGCTAAAACTCACCAAATGTATAAAAGATTCTGTGGGTCACAGGACAAACAGTGGAATTTCCTCAGTAATGACATACAGATACGGGCTCCTGAATTATGACATGCACATCAAAGATGAAATATTGCAAGCCATCTCCTATTGGTAAGTCTAGGTTAGATAATTCCATAGAAGCTGAGAGTAAATTGTTGGTAAACAAGGCCTGGGGTGTTTACGGAGGGTATTTGGGAGGATGATGGTGAGAGAACATGACATGAATGTAAGACAGGTGGATTGAGTTCATAGATCTCTCATAAATCATTGTGACCAAAGCAAATCATGATATACTGTATAGTGGAGGAAGTACAACAAAGAATATATGTTAGATATTCTCAACAGAGAATGTCAACTATAGGTGGGCACTGTGATGCATGCCTCTAATCTCAGCAACTCAGGAGGTGGGGCAGGAGGATCACAATTTTGGGACCGGAGGCAATCTGCATAATTTGGTGAGACCAGGTCTCATAAGAATCAAAGAATGGGCTGAAGGTGATGGTCCGTGGTCCAGCACTTGCAAAGCATGCAAGTTCCACCCCAAGTACTACAAAAAAAAAAAAACAAAAAAAAAAACTCAACTATAGCATGAAAGGCATATATCATTTAATTCTATTGGAATATTTATCAAACCATATACTTTAAAGCATCACATTGTGATACATATATTTTAAACTACAAAATTAAAATATCAATTAAATAAGCACACAAAGACAACAAAGAAATTCACATTGTTAGGAAATGGATAAAAATGCATAAACAAAAAATTGGTTTGAATGATAATTCTAAGTGGGAGAGTAGGCTTCACTTTGTAATATAGATATTGATGGATTACCCATTAATAAATCTCAACATATTAAATGAAACTCACACTTATAAACACAAATACAATATCCACTTTGACAGGAGCCAAGAAATATGCTGGTTAAATATTGATAAAATTGTAGCTCTATAGAAAGGAAAGTGCTGGTATTTAGCACAGTTAGTAGAGCACTGCGCTGCAGTCTCTGAAGTCCCAAGTTCAATTCCCAGCACCGCAAAAATGGGAGAAGGACCTGGTAATCCACTCCCAAGGCAATCCCGAAACAGTCAGCCATTGAAAACCCTATAAGGGTTGCTATGAGTTGGATACCGACTCAACCTAACAACAACAACAACAACATAGAAAGGAAAGAAAATATTTTAATTGTATAAATACTATGGCCCAAAAATGTAAAATATAGGCCGTATTTCATGGCAAAAATGCTAGCAGCTTTCCCATTGGAATCACAAAATAAGAAGAAAGGCCTTGGCCGCTAATACAAGCAGAATCATATTACCAATATAAATAGAGAGATGATTAGTTGGGGTTGGGAGTATGAAGGAGAAATAAATCTCACTTTATTAAGGATGGCTTTTCCTGTCTTGAGTATCACAGGAGAGCACACTCCAAAACCACAAGTTATGCTGGAGATAACAGAAGATGAATTCCCATACCCCTATGGGGGTAAAAGTTGGGGGTTCCATTTGAACAGCTCAATGGAAAAGGAAACTCCAGAACAAAATGGTGTGTGTGGATTGTCACCTGCATGGAGAGCACAGGGACCTTCCCTGATTTGCACTCCAATGTGCTTTCATGGCCACACCTACCTTTGTCACTTGTGGGCTGGGCAGGTTCTCACTTGCTTCAGCAGTACTCCAGGCTGTGCACCCAGGGCTGTCTGTTGACTGTGCTGGAGAGTGGGAGAAGCCACAAGAGTCAAGGGATCTGTAGTGAAGGATCCAACTCAGGACATGCAGAGCCATGGAAAGGGTGGTGAGGAGGAATCTGAGGATTTTGAGTGATCTGTTGGACCTGAACTTTAGACTCCTCAGTCCTGTTGGGAGCAAACCACAAATCAGAGAGAAGGTCCCTCAGGTTTAGGGCCCTAGTGACATTGAGGTCTAGGCTATCACTCTTCACAGTAATTCCCAGTTTGTCATGGTTGTTCTTCCACAGAGAGGGCAGGACCAGCAGCCTACTTGTCCTTCCCTGAGTGAGCATCCTTCTTTCCTGAGTTCAATGTGTCCACTTTGAACTACCTTCCTCCTCACAATTGCATCCTGCAGCAATATCCCAACCACGTACTCCAGCAGCATGCTGCCAGGTTCACTTACTTCTAATTGTTTTGGGTTTTCATGATCCCAGGATACTTAAGTCTCAATCAACATGCTTTCTCACAGGAGGGTACATTCCTACAGCCCTCCAATTTATGTGCATCAACAAAATGGTTCTATCCTCCAAACCTCACCTGTTATTAAATGAGTCACTATACACCAAATCTCCCTACTTGATTGATTACTTTGCGGTACTGTGTGCTTTTTTTGGCCTGGGTGGCCTTTTAGATAGGATTCTGCTCCCCTTGCCTCTCTAGGTGATGTGTATTGATCTGCATGCTCCCTACTACTTTTTAATGCACAGCATTTCTATTTCTCCACGCTTTTCAGCTCTCCTTCAACTTACTGTGTGATTTTACATGCTCTTCAGTCTTTGTTTCTTTAAAATAGAGCCTGCCCTTTAACATCTTAACCCTTCTCCTTGTCTGCACCATATAGAGGAAGCTTCCTCCTGTCATCTTATCCAAGATACCTGATGTTCCTGTTAAGTGCCCTCATGTCAGGTCTGACTCAAAGCAATACTCTGTACAACAGAACGAAATGCTCCCACAATATGCACCAGGCACAATGTCTTCTTTCTCTTTAATCCTATTGTTGCAATCATTTTGTCAATCCATGTTTGTTTTTGTTTTTGTTTGGCTTACCTATCTCTCTCCAAAAAGTTATGTCCTTCCCCAAAGTGTGACCACTCCTAACAAGTGGTCAAAATGCAGAAGACACAGTATAGCCATGTTTGCTTCCAAGGATCGCACTGGTTGCCCTTCTTCTAGGATATATCTGTTTCTTCTTTTGCAGTCTATTGTATATTCAATATTCATCTGAGCACCATAATGCAAATGTATGTGTTCTCTTGTCTCCTTTATTCAGCATCCAGCTTTCCCATGCATATTATGGGACTGAAAGTACCATGGCATGAGTCAGGCCTACCTTCCCTTTCATGTGACATATTTACTTTTCAACATTTTAAATGGGGCTTTTGCAAGAGATTTTCCCAGTGTAATGTGCCATTTAATTTCTTGACTGCTGCTTCTGTGGGTGTTCAGTGTAGAGCCAAGTAAGTCACAATCTTGGAAATCCTTAAACACATCTCCTTTTCTCATGAGGTTGCTTACTGACACATTTGTAAGGATTTTAGCTTTCCTGATGCCGAGTTGCAATCCATACTGAAAACTCTGTTGTTTGATCTTCATTGGTAAATGTTTCAAATCCTCTTCAGTTTCAGCAAGTAAAGTTGTTTCCTCTGCATAACACAAGTTTTTAATGAGTTTTCCTCCAATCCAGATGTCTTGATCTTCATACCTTCCAGTGTCTCAGGTGGTTTCCTCAGCAGAGATATTGCAGAGATATAGTGAATGTTTGTAGCCCTGACACACACCTTCCCTGACTAAATCACTCAGTGTCTCCTTGTTCTAGTTGAGCAACTGCCTCCTGGTCCATATACAGTTTTCTCATGAGTATAATTAGGTGCTTTGATATTCCCATTCTTTGTAATGATACCCAGAGTTTGTTATGATCCTATTTTGAAGTAATTTTTTGATGGCAAAAAGATGATGAAAAGGCAAAGGGAAGTGTCTTCCTCACTGAAAAGATTAACTTCTCACATTCTTGAACTGAATTATCTTTATTTTAATGTAATTGTTTAATGCTAATCTCATGGACATACCACTGAGCGGCCTATGTTGATATTTAATATCTAGTTCTATGTATTTGGCTACACATTTTATATTTTTTAAAACATACACTTATGACAATGTGGTTGCTAGTTCATATCATCACCTCCTCAAAATCCACAATGTTTTATCTACTAGTCTGATCCTTATGTTTCGGCAATACGTGCAATTAATGCACCAGATAATTCTACATGGAGAATCATGGGGGTGTTGCTATTCTGAAGAATTTTCTATTTATCACTGTCCTCTGAATTTGAATGGAGGAAATTCCTGTTTATTACACTGCTCAGAATTTGACCTTCATTTTAATGACAAAACAACTCTGGAAAGCCCTAAGTCTCTGGGGAAGTGAGTGAAGTGGCCGCTGGCTTCAGGGGCACCTAACTTCATCATTCCCATCTGCACCCTGATCCACATTTGTCTCCGTGCAACCTGTCTGGGAACATCTCCACCCTTTATTGACATGGGAGCATACTATGCATATTGTCACAGTATCATGCTTTGCAACAAGGGCTCAATCACTTTCTTCTACTGTGTCCTGGGATACTTAGCCTCCTTGGTCCTAAGGAGCTTCACTCTCATTTTCCTGATGAGGAACCTGCCTGACACATTCAATGAAGCCAGATTCCTGATCTTCAACATGGTTCCAATTTGATTTCATCAACAATCCATGGATCATTCAGCATTGTATTATTCACTCTCCATGAGTTTGTAAAGTTTCCGGAATTATTCTTGCTCTTGAGGTCCAATTTTATCCCATTATTTTTCCAATTTTCTTTTTGTTGGATATTTTAATGTACAACTTAATGTGATTCATTCTGACACCCTTTACATTGTGGCATTTCCATATATGCATTTTGATGTACATTATTCATATAGGTTCCCCCTTACCCTCTTGTATGCTCACCCCACCCTCCCCATCCTTAATATTTATGCCCCAAACATAGGGGCACCAAGTTTATAAGACAAACTTTATGGAATATAAAGAACTTTACTGGACCAGAATCAATAATTATGGGAGACTTCAATACCCCACTTTTATCAAGAGAAAGGTCATCAAAATGAAAAATCAACAGAGAAATGTCAAATCTAATCTCCACCCTAAACCAGTTGGATCTCACAGATGTATACAGAATATTTCATCCACATGATGAGGAATACACATTCCTCTCAGCTCGACATGGAACATTTTCTATGATAGATCATCTGCTAGTCCATAAGAACTTCCTCAACAAATACAAAAAAGTAGTAATTATCCTCTGGAGCTGTGGCCTTAAAGACCAGAACCACAATAAGAATTTTGGCCAAAACTTTGGAAATAGCCATGGTAAGCACAATTCCAAATGTGGTCTGCAAGAGAATACAGGTGGCTGTGTTGTTGTTGTTGTTAGGTGCCATCAAGTCATTACCTGACTCCTAGCAACCCTATGTATAATTGGGGACCAACTATCGTTTTGCTTCTCTGCTATTCATAGGGTTTTCCATGGCGGATTGATTTTTGGGAGTGGGTTGCTTGGTTCTTCTCCCAAGCCTAGAGTGTCTGGTGTTCCCAGACTGTCTCCCATCCAAGCACTAACTAGGTCCAACCCTGCTTAGTTTCTGAGATCTAAGGGGATCGGATGCCACAGTGTTACAGCTCTAGCCAGCTGTCTTAGGAAGACAAATGAAGTGTAAGAAGTAGAGAAAACAGCAGGTGAGGGAGATGAGCAGGACGTAGCAGAGATCCTGATTGTTGACCTTCACAGTGAGAGTGTTCTGGTGCTTCACAAACACACTCACAATGACAACTGTCAATGCTCAGGAGCACAGAGCCCCATAGGTCAGCACATTCCCAAAGGAGTCTTCATAGGCCAGAAATATCACAACTTTCTTCAGGCAGTGATTTCACTCTCTGTTTTTATACTGACCGTCTTGACAGTTCACCCATTGATCCCCATTTGTGGAGGAGGTCAAATATTATTAGTTCATGGTCAGTATTTAGCTGTTTTTCTACAATCTCCTGTCCTTCAAAATTCCAATGTCAATATTAGCCATATTATCTTCCTATTGTTACTTCTGGGGCTGGGATTTATCTCAGTGGGTAGAGCGCTGTGCTGCAGCCTCTGAGGTCCCGAGTTCAATTCCCAGCACCGCAAAAATGGGAGAAGGACCTGGCAATCCACTCCCAAGGCAATCCCGAAACAGTCAGCCACTGAAAACCCTATGAGGGTCGCTATGAGTCAGACTCAATGGCACCAAACAATAACAACAACAACATTGTTACTTCTGAAACCAAATAATAGAATGATAGGAGGAAATAATTTCAAACTAATAGTATCTTCTTCATGATGACCTAAAGGTATTATTGTTATCATTACATTATTAGTAGTATTAACATTATTATATTATTACAGTTCTTGAGGGTGAATCCAGGGCCTTCCACATTCATTGCTAGTGGTTGTAACACTGGACTAAACTCTCATTTGTTTCTTTTTAATTCTCTAGGCAGCATGTGTAATACAAAGACTACTTTACACATACACATAAAATAACACATATAAACAAGAGAAGGAATAGACAAATTGAACTTAATAGAAATTTTAAAATTTGTAAATCAAAAACATCATGAAGTTATTGAAAAGGCAATTTACAGAAGAGAAAAATAACTGAAAACTCATATTTCCAATAAAAGTCCAGCATCTATGAAATATATGAAGACTTTTATAACTATAAAAAACTTTTACAATTCAACATTTAAAATTCAGAAAACTTTTTCATAGGCATTCTTATTTTTCTTTTTAACTTTTTCATTATTAATTTTTAATGTACTACTTAATGGATCTAATTGTGATGTTTGCACACTTGCATTTCATTATACATTGCTCACATTAACTCCCCCCTCACCATGGCATGAAATTCCTCCCCCCTTCCCCTCTGATCTTCTCACAGGTCGCCTTTCTACTTACTTGTTTTTTGTGAGTGTATCTGTGTATGTCCATCCCAATTTTGCCAAAGAACAACATGTGTGATGGTTTTTCTCTTCTCCCATCACTTTCTTTTTGCCCTCTCTCCCTTTCCTTTAGTCCATTACCTTTCCCTATTTAGATTTTGTCTGCTTTCATTATCTATATGTTTTAATAATGAATACTGAAGTCTTACATCCAAAATGAGACAAAACATGCAATATCTATCTTTCTGGCTCTGGCTTAATTGACTTAAAATGATCATCTCTAGTTTCATCCATTTTCCTGCAAATGCCATAATTTTATGCATCTCTATAGCTGAATGAAACTCCACTATATATATATATATATATATATATATATATATATATATATATATATATATATCACAATTGCTGTATCCAGTCTTCTTTTGACGGATATCTAGATTGATTCCTCATCTTGGGTGTTGTGAATAATGCCACAATAATCATGGATGAGCAGGTACCTCTATGGTATATTGACTAATATGCCCTCAGATATATATGCAGCTACTGGATAGCCAGGTCATATAACAGTTCTATTTTTAGTTTTTTTGAGATACCTCCATATTGATTTCCATGGTGTCTCTACAAACCTGCATTCTCACCAATATTGTATAAGGGTTCCTTTCTCCTCACATTCTTGCAGGCCTGTGTTGTTGTTTGTTTTGCTGATGATAGCCATACTGACTGGAGTGAGATGGCATCTCAGCCATCAGGGACATGTAAACCAGCTGTTTTTTATTTTTATTTTATCTTGATATACACTTTCACTACGTTACACATGCTGGCGAAATCCTTGAACTCCCAATCATTCTGCCAAGCTTCCTGAGGCATTGGGATCATAGTTCTGTGCCCCTGCACATGTCTCAGACCTATTACTTGTTTTTCTGGTCCAATCTTTTTTTAAGGTAGACATATTAACTTTTTTTCTTTTTAAAGTAGATTTTGTTCTCGTTCATTTGGATAAATTGAATTTGTTCACGATATATGAAGTATGATCAAAAATCCATAATTATTACAGTAAAAGACACAATGGCACATATGTACCACAGAAATACTACCCTGACTTCAGTGACACTTATCTATCATTTATGCCACTTTCTGAAGCAGTTTTTTCTTTTTCTTTTTATATTTGATGCTTGCATCTAAAGCTTCACATAAACTCTGTCAGGACTCTACAACTGGAATGAAACCTAAGTACATTATTCATTTTTTATTTTTTGAGTCAGGGTTTCAATAGCTTACAGAGGCTGCCTCTGGCATTGAACTTATGGTCCTCCTGCCTCTGAGTTTACAAGCTTTTGATTGCACACTTGGCTTGATCTCATTTTCTATATCATGTCCTCAAATCCTCTTTCACATTCTCATTGTTCTAATTACACTGAACTTTGCTTACATTCCTTTTATCACTTGTTTTTGAGTTATGATTTATCCTGATGACCAGGATGTCCTTCAACTCACAATTCCCTGGCCTATAGCCCTATATAGCTAGGTTGTAGGCATGCAACAACATGTCTGTCCATCTGCATTGTCTTATATCTGGACTTCCTTCCTGTGACCCATGGCACTGTCTCAGAGGGCTTCCTCATCATGAGACACTCAGGTCTGAGGAATGGCAGTGACAAACCTGTTGAGGTCTAAGCTGGGGAAATGTATAATGCATAGCACAGGGCTTAGTGCTTCCCTTTAAACTTTGTGATTCAGCACCACTACCCTCTGATTCTGGGGGATGAACATTGGCACATGTTTTCATCTGAAGCCTAGTCTAAGGGAACAAGGAGTGAGGGTGAAAAATCCCACAAACCCACTTATTCCCCCCCCCGCAGGACAGATCTTTGCAGCTCCATTACCCCTCCTAACTTCTTAGGCCTCCTGGAACACACCACACAGGGGCATTTCTCTTCCCTAGGGGAGCTTCCTGAGGGCTATGGAGAATCTCTCCCTGACACTGTCTTCAGTCTGCACGATCTCCTCCCAGAGTTCAAACACACTGAGTAGAATTTAAACTAGCTTCAGCTGCAAGTCACTACTGCTGACCACCTACCTGATAAGCACCAAAACTGGAGAACCTGGGGCACTCCAAGACTCCTACATTCATTGTGTTTAAGGAAGATCCAGTCTATGGACCACAGAGAATTTGTAATCAGTATAGCTCTCATCTATCTACATGACTCTCTTGTTGAAGCAGTGCAGAGGGAATAAAGTTTTCTGTGGTATTGTTTTTAACAACTTTCCCCTCTTTTAAAAATATTTATTTCAGAAACACCACATGTTCTCACTCATGTGGGAGTTGAATCAAAATTATGAGGAAACATCCTATTCAAAGGTCGGATCAAAATAAAATGGGGAAAAAAAGCTAAGAATGGTGTCAATATAAATGGTCTAGAAAATGCATGCGATTGTTCTGACAAGATAATAAAAAAGTTCACTACAGGAAAAATTTCTATCTTAAAACGAACTGGAACTCAAATACATATAGAAAAATATAACCAAGTAAATGAGAGAGAAGGCTTAGATGGGGAGGGTGTGAGGGGAAGCATACAAGAGGGTGAGGGGGCACCTATATGAATAATGTACATCAAAATGCATATATATGTAAATGCCACAAAGAAAAGCATGTCAGAATGAATCACATTAAGGTGTACATTAAAAATGTCCGATAAAAAAGACAAGTAAATGATAGAGAAGTCTTTGATGGGGGTGGAGGGGGTGTGATGAGGGGAAGCGTACAAGAGGGTAAAGGGGAACCTATATGAATAATGTACAACAAAATGCATATATGGAAATGTC
This sequence comes from Pedetes capensis, assembly GCA_007922755.1. NCBI lineage: Eukaryota > Metazoa > Chordata > Mammalia > Rodentia > Pedetidae > Pedetes > Pedetes capensis. Next base: position 27,782 of record VMDO01019335.1, on the reverse strand, counting down.
ACAATGAAAAGCATGTCAAAATGAATCTCATTAATGTGTACATTAAAAATTTCCAATAAAAAATTAGTTCTTGAAAAAAAATTTATTTCTTTTTACTTTTTTATTTTATTTTATTTTATTTTATTTTTTCCTTGGAGATTGAATGCAAGACAGTACATACTTTGCAAATGTACTACTAGTGGACTACATCTGCCCTTTTTTGTATTTTATTTTGAATCAGGTCTAATTAAATTATGCTGGTTCCCTATGCTTCAACCTTGCCCTTCTCTTGTCTTTTCCTCTGAAATTGCTGAGATTACAGGTATGTGCCACTGCACTTAGACAAAAATATTTCTTCTGCTTTCATTTTCTTTCTCCATCTAAAAATGTTGAAGTATCCTTTTTTATGTTTTCTCTATTTTTTCCTGGTATTTAAATTTGTAATTTGTTTGAACCATTTTCTTTGCTGTTATTATTACACCAGTTTCTGTTTTTCCTTTTAAAACATCTCATATTTTTGTATTCCTGAGGATTCACTATGGAATCTTGTGCACTTTGGGCAGATGCTTTTTATTAAGCCCACTCCCAACCAGGTTGAGAGAAGCTGTGCTCAGCCCTAAGCCTCAACTACACCTGTTCTAACATTGGCCGATTCTTTAAATTGAACAAGAGAACGAAAGAAGCTTTCAAGAAACAGCCAATGCCAAGGTCAGCATATCATAATAGTACTGCTGGTTGGATCCCAGAGTTCTGATCATGGGCAAACACCTCACAGTGAAAAATGAGAGAAATAACAGCATTTTTGATATGACAACTCCAAGGGTGTCTGCAGTGTTTTCACTCACACTGTGCCACATTTCATACTGTCCACAAGGTGTGTGTGACTCCTGCAGAGGTGAGGCTGTTATCCCAGCATTTGCCTCTGTCTGTGAAACACCAGAAAATGCACATGGCTAATCAGAGAATAAGAACTGCAGACTCTTCACCATGATTTCAGCATCAATATCTAAATCATTTTCACATAAAAGGGCCAATATTAGAAGTGTCTGAAGAAAATCCCATC
>VMDO01019335.1:0-26640 GCA_007922755.1 Pedetes capensis | reverse complement strand
GTAGGAAAAGTCCCCACAAATGATAACCTATTGAAGCCTGGTATCCAGGGTAATAGAACATAGACTGGGGAGATTGAGGGTGCAATCAATCATGAAGACAAAAACCTCAGCAACCATATTAACCTGTTGAAGAGTTCACAGTCTAATGGAGTAGCCAGAAGTGGGTACAAGGAGAAGTAGTAAATCACTAGGTAGCTCCTTCAAAAAATGATAGTTTTTCCACAGTTTCTGTGAGTTTTCAGTGACTTTGAGTTGAGAAATCTCCTTCTGCCATATATTCCCACTACATTGATGTTATCCTTCTCTCATGTACAAAGAGAGAGGACTAAGTAATCACATCATCAAACCTTTCATATTAAGACACAAACATTTCTTCCTTTAAGATGGGTTTCTGAATTACTTACTCATAGGGTTGAACAACTGAGTAACAGTACATATGCACATCCACACACATTTATTGAACAAATAGCATATATGTAATATTTGTAATACAAGATATAGGAATTAATATAATATATAATATGTAGGAATTAAATATTACATAGTATATAAAAATTTTAAAAAGACATAATAGAAACTTGAAGTTGGGGAAAGTTTGCTTTACCCTTTGAGTACAGATATTTGCCCAACTGATTGGATAGTTTCTAAACCATCACTGGAACACTGACAAGGACTACCCAGGATGCCATAACATAACATGGTGGAGTCACTGGAGATATTTCACTCTGCAATGGGAAGGGGGAGGGGAGACAAGCAAAATGCTACCTTCACCTTTGAGGTAAAAATGTTAGTCAGCAGGAAAACACACAACTACTTAGGAATAATCCTGAAGATACAGGTGTCAGAGTGCACTGTGTGAGACAATGAGAATATTGGATGGTTGCATCTAAGGATGCTCTAGGAATTTTCCATCCTGAGAATTATGCAGGCAATGAATAAAGGAAAAACATACATTCTTTACATAATTGTATTTATTGCCTGCACTCATGCTGTTGGCATCTCCATTGATATAAGGGAGGGATGCACCAATCACATCTTCATCTTTGAACACCCTGTATTTTGTTATTGCAAAACATACAGAAGAGAACATCATAGATGGACATTCAAATATTAACTCTTGGGGGAGATGGAAACTGCAGCATCAGGCTTGGAGAGTAGGCATAGCATGTGTTTGTGAGATTGTATGTGACTAATTTCATTCTTTATTGTTGTGACTAATCTAATATCCCAACATGTTACAGCCTAGCCAGGAAAACTTTATGCCCTAGGGCTCTGCATCTGAGGTCCTGCATCCAGGTGAAAAACACAAGTGGGAAAACGTGTTTGAGAATCTTTCTCCATAGCCCCAGAGTATATGACTTAATGAAAGACCACAAATAGCAAGGGCCCAGTGAAGAACTCTTCTGAGCATACTTGTTCTAAGCCTTTGCTACCAACTATTTGCACGAAATGCATTCAATAGGATGCAAACTCATTACACCAGAATATGCTGCATTAGGTAAAAGGTGAAAGGGTCAAATGTTTCCCATGATAATTAAGAAACTTCCAATGTTTATGGCATCATGCCTTTCAAAGTACAAGACTGAGGTGCAGCCTCACACATCCTATATCCAGGCCAGCCATAGAATTTTTCTGGTATTACACACACAAGTCTGAATACGAATTACACATCCAGAAGCACCCACAACTCTTGTCATTCCCAATGTCTGTTGGGACCATTAAATATGCTCTATTCAGAATTTCAAATCTGAAATTGAGTATGAATAGAGAAATAAATATTTCTAATTGTTTTCTGAACTTTGGCTCTCTTAACTGTTGCTATTTTCTTTAACCAGTGCCTACTGAATGGATCTACTTATTGTCTTGATCATTCATAGCAGTTGTTTCTCCCATATTTATGGCTTAATAAAACATGCAACTAATTGAGTGCCCTTGTCTTTATCCCTTAAGTTACAAGAAAATGGGTGAGAATCGTATCCACATTTTCTAACACCTCAAACATTTAGAACACCCCTTTCCTTGTCAGACTTCTGTTGTACTGTAGCACAAAGGGTTTTAAGAAAATGAAACTGTTTTATGTGATGCATAATGGTATATATTGGCTGAAACCCATGTAATATACAAAGAACATGTGGATCTTATTGTAAATGTTACAATTCAATTACTATTTATGTACCAATATTGGATTTTGAATTGTGCCATGTGCCACAGGAAAGCAGGTTATTACTAGAGGAAGGCAGGTAGATGCAGGATTGCATGTGGCACATGGTAAGTATCTGTGTTTCTGCACAATTTTTCTATAAAGCCAATGCAACTTTGAAAATAGGTTTTGGTGTAAGATAAACACATTTCTAATCAGATAGCATGTCACTCATGTTCACTTAAAGAGAAGAGCTATGAGTATGAAAGAAACAATAAGTTTCAAAGATTTTTTATGAAATAATGAATGTTGAAACTTCAGTTATAAATCTTGTATTACTAACATGCTCAGATACTAAAACTTCTGGTCTATTAGTTTACAAAAACCCAGTAATAAATGTTAAGGTTTTAAATGTCTACTGACTACCTCATTACAATATGCATCCAACACATATGCAGGAAACTGTGTCTTGGAAGAAAGTTTTAATTTCTTCAACTACCAGGTAAGCTTATGATTATCCAACTTCAAGCCCATCCCTAAAACTCAGAGAAAGTCTATTATTATTCATTGAATTTTTGTCTTTTTCATGTTGTTTTGTTAGATTCTTCCCAGTTAGGTCTGTTTCATAGTGATGCTATGTACAACAGAAAAAAAAAAAACCCACTCCCTGACATTGTGCCATACCCGGCACTATGTCAGTGCTTCTCTGGTATTCATAAGCTTTTCAATGGCTGATTATCCTGGGATTATTTCAGGTGTGGGCTTCCCAGTCCTTCTCCCATTTTTACAGTGCTGGGTAATTGAACCCAAGGCCTCAGGGAGCACACAGCAGCACTCTACCAGCTGAGTTAAACCTCAGAACAAATCTCTGAAGGAAATATCAAATTCCTCACAGATGGTACATGGGAATATGGTCTCTTTGGAAATAGGACATCTTCAGTGATAACAAAGTTTGAAAGAGGTTAATAAATTGGTCCTAATCTGATATGATTGCAGTCCTATTCTAGATTGGGAATCTAGTGGTGCAGCTGAAATGCTAGGATTGCTGAGATTGAGGGTGTCCTCTCCTGGCTGAGAAGAGACAAGAGAGATACTGTGCTTAGCTCAGAGGATGCTGGAGACCAGTGAAAGCTGGATTTTGAACTCTTATGATCCATAATGACTGTAGAATTAATGTATTGTGTTGCAACCCACTTATTTTCTTTGTTATTTTTTTACACTATCCCTGGGACACGAACCTAGGTACTGAAGGCTGTGCTCATGTAACACAGAAAAGAACAACGAATAGAGACACATGACAGGCATTTTATTCTCTCACTTCCTGATAGGAATGATTTTCATATATTGTGGTTTATATAGGCAGCTGTCACTAAGTTTTCGTGGTGGTATTCTGGGGTTCTAGTAGTTGCAAGGCCACTGGAGTGTTTGGTATGACTGATAATATAGTTTATGAACTGATTTATGTTGAAGATTTTGTGGATAGTTGTGATGTAAAACTCTGACATTTGGGTAAACTGGCCTACAAATTTGATGGAGGTAAGATTCATCTTGTGCTCCACCACAGATATTTTGAGACAACTGACACATCTTCCAATAAGTAATGAAATTAAGCAATTCTTTGGTGTATTTTTGTACTCAATTCATACTTTGGTGTTGGAAATTCTGCTTATTACCCTTTGGCAATGCAAATGCCCTCCTGCTGTTTATAGAATGTGTAAGGGAAAATGATGTTCCATAGATGAGCAATACTGAACTTGTCAGGATACCTACGATTTCTGTCAGAACTTGGAGAGTCATGCAATCTTAGAGTAAATACTTTGGAGTGAGAGGCCCAAGAGCCATGGAATTAAAATGTAGGATCCAAGTCTTGAGTCAGTCTGGGTTTGGTCTAGCATTTTCAAGACTGTATTGAGAATTCAAATACTTCCTATTTCTTTAATGCAGTTTTGTCAGGGTGTTATGGACAACAAAAACTACTAGACAACAAGGATGCATGGAAGGGAATAAATCCTTAAACTGTGGAGAAAATGAAAAAAAAGACTTCTACTGAATATAACAAATTAAAATCCCAATTCACAAAGTATGTCATGTCAATAAACACTTAAAGACAATTTTGCAGAAGATTAATCAGACTTAAACATCCATATCAAAATGATGTTACTGTCATATATATATATATATATATATATATGAATATTTGTAAAGTGATGTGAGGTACTGAGTAGTTAAACCCAAGGTCTCCTGCATGCTATTGCATGTACTCTAATACAGTGCCACATCTCCAGTCCCCTTTTTTACATGTTATTTTGAATCAGTATATCAAAAATTACACAGGTTGCCTCTGCCCCTGAAGTTGAAATTCTCCTTCCTCTGCCTTCCAAATTGCTGGGATTATAGGCATTAGCCACCATGCTTGACTACAGTAATATTTCTAAAATATTCATAGAAATAATGGAATGAATGCTCTATGTGCAAAGTATAAATTTTGAGTACTTTAAAGCACCAAAGAAGTAGCAAAAAGAAAGTATAGAACAAATGAAATACAATCCAAAAGCAATGAATAATGTTGGAGAAATTTCCCCAAGTGAAGCTACTATTTAGATATGAAAATACCTGATGAGGTATTTGTAAATTTAACAGTTCACACTTAGGTATATTATGGTGAGTTTACAGCATTTAAAATATTGTGTTCCTCAGAGCATCCAAATAATTCCTTATGTAAGTTTGTTCTTAATCTTGAATGTACTTATAACTTGAGTCCACTTAAGATGGTCCATAGGGAAGACGGATGAGTAAAGGCAACCTTGTAGTTATGTGGTAAAACAAAGGAGTTACAAGAGCAAAAATGGTTTCCTCTCCAAAGAAAGAAGGTCTGAAAAATCATAGAACCCTCAGAGTAGATTGTAAGATGGTCTCAGTTGGCAGAATGAAGCACAGTACTAAGAGGTTCTTGGAAGGATGCCCCTCTAGCTATGGGTTCCCCTTATTGTTATTGCTAGGTGTCATCCCATCAAATCTGACTCACAGCAACCCAATGTACAACAGTAAGAAACACTACCTGACACTGTGCCATGGTGAGCACTACTGTCAATGCTTCCCTGCTATTCTGAGGGTTTTCAATGGCTGATTTTTTCAGGATTGCTTTGGGAGTGGGTTACCATGTAAGGACAATCACCCATTTTTAAGGTGCTTGGATCAAACCCAGAGACTCAGAGGGTGTAGAGCTACACTCTAATGACCAAACTAAACCTCAGCACTGGCTTCTTTTGGGGTTGAAAAAACAGAGCCTTTGTCCAAAGAGGCAAGCCAGACAGCCCTGGCAATCAGACTGGCAGTTCCATGGGACAAGCCCATCGTCCTTGAAGTCTTTGAATTCTTCCAGTGGTTTAGTGAGACAGTGGCTCTTCCTGACTGTGGGTTCAACATTGGAGAACTGACTCTTTTATCCATGTTCCATGTGCCAGAGGGCCGTGACCAAGAATCATCTTGTAAAGAAACTTATTCCATGAGACTGATCTACCATGTTGTTGTTGTTTGGTGCCATGGAGTTGTGTACAACTCATAGCGACCATCACAGGGTTATCAATGGTCGATTGTTCTGAGATTGCCTTGGGAGTGGATTGCCATGTCCTTCTCCCATGTTAGCACTGCTGGGGATCAAACCTGGGACCTCAGAGACTGCAGAGCAGCACTCCACCAACTGAGATAAATTCCAGGCCCCTATCATAGGGGACCTGAAAACAAAAAATGATCACCTGTGGAGAGCCTTGTGTGATCTACCACCACTCCTACATGCTACACAGTCTTAGCAGGCAGTTGCAGTGAGGAGAGAATTACTCTGCTGACACACTGAGAGATTCAGGCAACAAGAGGCTTGGAAAACTTTCCTCAGAAGCAGTTTCCAATCTCTGAGGAGTAGAGACAGCTCCATGGCCTGAGGGGAACTAAAAAGACTGTCAACTCTAAACCATGATCAGATAGAAAGACTCCATAATCAACAGATGACCACCTCTACCTAATAGACTCTCATATTAGAGACCACACAAAAAAACCTCCTCCAATAACGTTTCTTCTTCTTCTTTTAAATACCTGCTGCAGTGGAGACTGAACCCAGGATATTGCATGGGGTAAGTCCTGTGCTATTGTGCAGGAAACATAACCTTTTTCTTATTTTTTGCTTGGAGACAGCATTTTGCTGGAGACAAGATCAATTGCATGGGATGCATCTGACCTGGGGTCCAAGATCTCTGTGTCTCATCTCCCAGAGTTGCTGGTGTTGTAGGGGAACAAATCAGTTTTGGAGTCCTTTTTTTTCCCACATTTTTTCTGTTATTTCCCTTTTTCATTGTTAAGATGCATTTCCTCTTTTTCCTTTTTTTCTAATGTAATTTTAATCTTGTTTTAGTTTGTATGTCTTTTTCTGCCTATATATCTCTTTTTCTATTTATATACTTTAAATCCTAGACTTACTAATTCTTATTGTTCTACTCATATTTACCTAATTTGGTTTACTTATCTTTTCCTTTGTCATGTACTCTGTAATAACTTTAGCTCTTTTCTTTTCCTCTTCTTCACATTCATTTCTTTTCTAGAACTCCTTTTTATTTTCTTTGTCTTCACCCTTGAAGCATCTTCCTTTCTGGCCTTTGTTGGTCCCCCATTATTACTTCAGGCACATAGTATTTTTGCCTTCACTTTAAATGTTTTGTAACTGCACATCATCCTCTGCATTATTATTGCCATTCTTTTTCTAGTGACCTTCAGTGGTGCAACTGTTGTTGTTAGTGGCCATCATGTTGAACCCAATAAGCTGTGACTCTCATAGGGTTTTTGATAGCTACTTATTTCCAGATTGTTTTAATAATGCACTGCCATGCCCTCTCCCACACTTGCAATTCTGGGGATCAAACCTAGGGTCTTAGAGAGCACAGAGCTTCACTCTATTACTTGAGGTATACTACAATGATTTTAAGTGTATTTCCATATCTGGTCTTGTAGGGTGTTTTACTTGTTATAATTGTTGCCTTTCTCCCTGGGAGTGACATGAGAGACCCCAATCACAGTGAAAGCTCTCACTAAGTAGCACCCTAAATTAAATTGGAAGAGGTACTGCCCCTAGAGATGCACAAATCTCCAATCAGAAGAAAATCAATACAGCACCTAGATCACAAAGTCACCAACGTAGAAGACAAAAATCAGCAAAATGCATGAGAAAGTAAGTCAGGAAATCGAAAGTTTACAAAAAGCAAGAGGGAGAAACAGACATTTTGGAAATGAAGAACTCAATAAGCCAAATAAAATACACAATGGAAAGCATCATTGGTAGACTAGATAAAACATGGTAGAGTATCAGAGATAGAGGGCCAGATTGAGGAAATACTACATTAAGATATCAACAAAGAAAAAAATAACATGACCACGATTTTCAAGAACTTTGTGACATGATCGAGAGACCAAACCTAAAAATCAATGAGGTAGAAGAAGGTATTGAGATAAAAATTAAATGCATAAAAAACTTATTCAGTGAAATTATAGTGGAAAATTTCACAAAACTGGGGAAAGAAATGGACATCTAACCATAAGAGGCATGTAGTATAACCAAATAGACACTATCAGAAAAGAACTTCCTCATACACATAATAATTAAAATGGCAATATTACAGAACAAAGATACAATATTAAAGAGAAAGACATCAAATCACTTACAAAGGAAAATCCATCAGAATTACATCAGAGCTCTGAGCACACACCCTGAAAACTAGTAATGGATGGAGGGATAAGTTTTAATCCCTGAAAGTAAATGATTGCCAACCAAGTTTATTATGTCCATCAAAGTTATCATTTAAAATTGCAGGAGAAATAAAGGCGTTCCAAGACAAGTCACTCTAAAGAATGCATGACCGCCAAGCCAGCATTGCAGAAGACACTTGAAGGAATCCTATGCACACAGGATGAAGAAAGAGAATATCAAACATGACAGTCTAGGAAAAAATAAACTTTATGGGAGTACAGGCAAACTAGAGAGAACTAGGAAATAATCAGTTATATTTAACACAAAAGCCCTGGAAATGCTGAATATAATAAGGAAAAAAAGAGAATCAATAGCATATGACCCAGCCAAGAAAATACCCAACATAACTTCAAAAACAAGCAAAACCCTCTCAAAAAGAACACTATGTATAAATGGTGTTAAGTCTCCAATTAAAAGAAATAAATTAGTGGACTGGATTTTAAAAATTGAAAAGAATGTAAAAAAATTAAAACAACTAGATCCAAGTTCATTTTGCCTGCAAGAAACACATTTCACTGGCTGGGACACCCACAGACTGTAAATAAAAGAATGTAAATTGATATGGAAGCCCCAAAAGTAGGACTAGCCATCCTTATAACAAAGTACATTTCAAGTTAACACTAATTAAAAGAGACAAAGATCACTACATAGTATTTAAGGGAATAATTGATCAAGGAGATTTAATAATTGTAAACATATATACGCTAAATAAGGGTATTTACAACCTCATTAAAAAACACACTACTAGACTTAAAGGGACAGTAGGTAGAGATACAGTGATATTGCGTGTTGTCCATAGCCCATTCACATCAATAGAACATCCAGACAAAATATCAACAGTCTTCAGAGTTAAACACAATAGATGAAATGGACTTAATAGATATTTACAGGATACTCCCCATGAAAGCTACAAAATATGCGTTCTTCAAAGCAGACCATAGAACTTTCTCTAAAACACATCATGTTTTGGCCTTAAATCAAGCCTTTACAAATGCAGAAAAGAGAAATAATGTGTACTTTATCAGACCACAATGGAATAAAGGTAGAAATGAAGAGCTAGAGAAATTACAAAAATTATACAAATATTTCCCAAATGAACCATACACATTCTTTGTTTTGTTTTGATTGTTTTGTTTGAGACAGGGTTTTGCTAATTATGCAGGCTGCCTCTGCTCTCAAACTTATCCTCCTGCCTCTGCCTCCTAAATTCCTGGGATTACAGGTGTGTAGCACCACGCCCAGCTTGAACCATACACTCTTAAATGATCAACATGAACTTGAAGAAAATCTGAGAGAAAATTTAAAAATTCTTACAATCAAAAAGAAATGAAAATGTAACCTACCAGAATCTGTGAAGTACATCAAAGGAAGTCCTAAGAGGGATCTTTATAGCTCTAACTGCCTGCATTAAGAAATCAGAGCAGGTTCAATCAAATAATTTACTTATGCATTTCAGGCTCTTAGAAAAAGCCATCCTAGCTTCCAAGGAGCATTCTGGTTGCAATTCTTCTAAGACAGATATGTTGGTTCTTTTGGCAGTCTATGGTATATTCAATATTCATCTCCATTACCATAATTCAAAAGCACCAATTTTTCTCCCACCTGTCTTGTTCAATGTCCAGCTTTCACAACCATATTATGTGACTGAAAATACCATGGCATGAGTCAGGCCCATCTTCATCTTCAATATGACATCTTTACTGTTCAATACTCTAAACAGATCTTTGCCACAGCTTTTCCCAAAAAAATTCATCCTTTGATTTCTTTTTTTTTATGTTTTGATTTCTTAACTGCTACTTCCATGGGTATTGATTATAGAATCAAGTAAGGCAAAGTCATACACAATCTCAATCTTTGCTCCATTTTTTGTTTGTGAAGTTGCCCACTGACCTAGTTGTAAGGATTTTTGTTTTGCTGATGTTGAGCCACAATCCATACTGAAGGCTATGTTCTTTGATCTTCAAGAGTAAATGTGTCAAATCTTTTCACTTTCAGCAAGCATAGATGTGTCATCTGCATACTGCAGATAGTTAACAAGTCTTCCTCCAATCCTGATGCCGTGTTCTTCCTCTCAATGTCCAGCTTCTCAGATTATTTGCTCAGCATAGAAATTGAAGGGCTATGGTGAAAGGAAAGAGCCTTGATGAACACTTCTCTTGACTTAAAACCATGCAGTGTTTCCTTGTTCTGTTTCAATGACTGCTTCCTGGTCCATGTACAGACTCCACACAAGTACAATTATGTGCTCTGGTATTCCCATTCTTTGCAGTCTTATCCATAATTTGTTATGATCCACACATTCAAATGCCTTTACACAGTCTATAAAACATAGACATCTTTTTCATATTCTCTGCTTTTGAATAATATCCATCTAACATCAGCAGTGATGTCCCTGGTTCCCTACACTCTTCTGAATCCAGTTTGATTTTCTGGCAGTTCTCTGTCTATATACTGCTGCAGTCACTTATGAATGATCTTTAGTAAAATTTTGCTGGTGTGTGAAATTAATGATACCCCTCAGCAGTTTCTACATTCAGTTGGATCCCCTTTCTTGAGAATAGGCACAAATATGGATCTATTCCAGTCAGTTGGCCAAGTAGCTGTTTTGCAAATCTTTTGACATAAAGATGTTACCACCTCCAGAGCTGTATTTGTTTGTGGAAACATCTCTATTGGTATTTCATCAATTCCTGGAGCCTAGTGTTTCATCAGTTCCTTCAAGGCAGCTTCTACTTCATCCTTCAGTATAATTGATTCCTCATCATATGTAACCTATTAAAAGGGTAGGCAATCCTCCAGTTTGTGTTTGTATAGTGATTCTGTGTATTCCTTCCATGTTCTCTTGATTTATGCTGCATCATTTAATATTTTCCCTGGAGAATCTTTCACTATTGTCTTTCGAGGCTTGAATTATTTTCCTCAATTCCTAAAGTTTGAGAAAAATTGAGCATGTTCTACCCTTTTGGTTTTCTGTCTCCAGCTCTTTGCACATCATTAAAATATTTCTTTTTGTCTTCTTAAGCTGCCTTTTGAAATCTTCTGTTTAGTTCCTTCACTTCCTCATGTCTTCCTTTTACTTTGGCTGCTTGACATTCAAGGGAAAGTTCAGAGTCTGTCTTGACATGTAATTTGGTCTTTGTTTCATGTATTTTTAATAATCTTTTGCTTGCCTCATGGATATCTTTGATGTTATGTCCCCCCTCATCTGGTCTTGTATCATTTGTGTCCAATGCATTAAACCTATTCTTGAGGTGATCTCTGAACTCAGATGTGGTATACTTAGATGGGATATACACTCATAGCTTGGCTTTCATACATTTGATCTAGTTTTCCTCAATTTCAGTTTGAACTTGCACACGAGCAGTTGAAGACATGATCCACAATCAGTTCCTGGTACTTTTCTGACATTTCATGTGGAGATTTTTCCATCATTTCTTTCCACAAATGTAGTAAATTTTGTTCTGCATGTTCCCTCTGGGGAAATCCATGTGTATAGTCACCATTTATGTTGGTGAAATCATGTATTTGCTATGAAAAGATCATTGGTCAGACAAATTTATATCATGCAATCTCCAACATCATTTCCATCACCAAGGTTGTATTTTCTGACCACTGAACCTTCTTGTTTTCAACTTTTGCATGCCAGTCATCAGTAATTATCTGTACATCCTGATTGCACATTTTACCTATTTCAGATTGAAGAAGCTGGTAGAAATCTTCCCTTTCTTCATTTGTAGCCTTAGTGGTGGGTGCATAAATTTGAACAATAGTCATATCAACTGGCCTTCCTCCTAGGCATATGGATATTATTGTATTCCTGATAACATTGTATTCCAGAGCAGATCTTGAAATGTCTTCTTTGATGATGAATGCAACCCCATTGCTCTTTACTGTATCATTCATTCCCAGCATAGTAATCCATATGATTATCTGACTCAAAATGGCCTATGCTGTTCTGCTTTAGCTCACTGATGCCTACAATGTCCATGTTTATGCCCTCCATTCCTCCTTCAGCGATTTTTAATTTTCCTAGATTCATACTATGTACATTTCATGTTCCAATTTTTAATGGATATTCACAATTTTTTCTCCTCATTTTGAGTCATGCCACATCAGAAAATGCAGATCCCTGGGGCCTTACTCCATTGTTGTCATTAAAGTTGACTCTACTTTGAGGGCCTGCTGCTGTAGCCCTGTGGCATCCAATCCCGTCAGAGCTCGGAAGCTAAGCAGGGTCAGGCCTGGTTAGTACCTGGATGGGAGACCGCCTGGGAACACCACAAGCTGTAGGCTTGGGAGAAGGACCTGGCAACCCCCTCCCAAAAATCAATCTGCCATTGAAAACCCTATGCACAGCAGAGAAGCACTGACAATAGTGTTTCCCCTGTTGTATAGAGGGTCGCCATGAGTAGGATACCGACTCTACAGCACCTAACAACAACAACATCTGATAAGGAACAGGGGATAATTTCTACTTTCTTGTATTTGTTGAGGGAGCTTTTATGGACTAGCATATGATCTATTTTAGAAAATGTACCATGTCGAGCTGAGAAGAATGTGTATTCCTCATCATGTGGGTGAAATATTCTGTATATATCTGTAGATCCAGCTGGTTTAGGATGGAGATTAGATTTGATGTTTCTCTGTTGATTTTTTCTTTTGATGACCTGTCTCTTGACAAGAGTAGGGTATTGAAGTCCCCCATTATTATTGATTCTGGTCCAATAAAGTTCTTTATATTCCATAAGGCTTGTCTTATAAAGCTAGGTGCCCCAATGTTTGGGGCATAAATATTAAGGGGAGTTATTGATTCTTGTTCGATTGTTCCTTGTATTAAAATGTAATGACACTCTTTGTCTCTTCTAATTAGTGTTGGAATGAAATTTAATCTATCTGAAATTAAAATTGCAACACCTGCTTTCTTTTGTTCCCCTCCTGCTAGGTATACATTTTTCCGGCCCTTAACTCTCAGTTTATTCCAGTCTTTGTGAGTTAGATGAGTTTCTTGAATACTACATATTGATGGTTTGTGTTTTATCATCCAATTTGCCAGCCTCTGTCTCTTAATTGGTGAGTTAAGATCATTTAGATTAATAGAGATTATTGAGGAGCATTTATTATTATATATCCAGTCATTACCTGTTACTGATTTATGATTCATGTTTGCTTTGGTCCTTTCTTGGGTTGCACTCCTCTCAGCTAACCAGTTCTTTGATTTCCTTTGTAGGGTTGTCTTAACTCTCCTGGATGTGTTAATTGATTTATAATCCTCTCCAGTGCTGGTTTGGTGGTTGCATATCATTTAAAAGCTTCAATGTCATTAAATGTCTTATATTCCTCATCTATTATCAAAGATAATTTTGCGGGATATATTAACCTAGGATGGAGATTGTTTTTTCTTAATATTTGAATCACCTGTGCCCATTCCTTTCTAGCTTTCAAGGTTGATATGGAAAATTCTGCAGTAATTTTAATTGGGTGTTTTTTATAAGTAATAAGGTCTTCTGTCTTGCAGCTTGTGGAATGGCATCTCTGGTCTCTACTGACAACATGCGAGTGATGATCTATTTAAGTCAGCCTTCAAAGGAGTCCTGAAAGTCTCAGTTGTGGATATATCCATTTCCTGTGCTATCTTTTGGAAGTTTTCCTTGAGGGTATCATTTACTAGGTTGTGAATGCCTCCAGTGGATCTTTCTTCTTGTTCAGGAATACCCAGAATTCTTATTTTTCTTTTTTTCGTTCTCTCTGAGTTCTCTTGGAAATCTTTTTTTAAAACTTTTATCATTGACTCCATTTCTAATTGCCTCTGTTTCAACTCATTTATGCCATCTTCTGCCTCAGAGATCCTCAGCTCAGATTCATCCAGTCTTGAAGAGAAGGCTTCTTTAGCCATGTTCAATTCTGATAATTTGGATTGAGTGTCAAGCAAAGTGGCTTGATTTTTCCTTACCATTTCTAACTGGGATGACAGAATGGCTTCCAAGTTAGAAACCTTCCTTTCAAGTATTTCCAATGTGCTTGTGGTGTTTGTCTTTATTTCTCTTAGCATATTTATAACCATGACTCTGAACTCTGAATCAGAGATCTCTAAGAATAGTGAGACCTTGGAGTTATTTGTTGGGGGGGACATGATCTGTGGAGCCTTCAGATCCTTCCTGCTCCTTTGCGTTTTTCGTAGGTTTACTTTGTTTACCCAGAATATGGTCCAGGAAATAGAATTTGTCTCTCCTGATTGTTCAGAACTTCTTCCTCAGTTATTCCTTTGAGATTGTGTGGTACTGAATCTCTGGTGCTTATTAGAGCTGGTGAGTTGGGTATATTCTCGACTATTTGGTCTGTGTGGTTGACACTTTAGTCCACCAGCCCAACTCCAAGGGGGTGTAGGGATTAGGGAGGTGGTAGATTTTGTTTCTCTTCTGTGGTGTGAGAAAGGGGGGGATCTGGTGATAGAAGAGGGGGAAAGAGGAAGTAGAGGACAGATGCTAATAGAAATTACTGTTAAAATTAAAGTTAAGGTTAAGATTTAAGGGATAAATGATTAAAACAAAGACACATATATAGCTTAAGGAATAGAGAAGGAGAATAGAAAAAGGGAAGGGAGTAAAAGAAGAAAGGAAGAAAAGTAGGAAAGAAAAAGAGAAAAAAGAAAAAAAAAGAAGCAAATTTCACACATACACTCTCCCACATACAGATAAAAACACTTGTAGTCAGGAGTGGTGGTTCTTGCCTGCAATCCCAGTGGCTTGGGGTTCGGAGGCAGGAGGAACACAAGCCCGAGTTCTGTGTAACCCAATGAGACCCTGTCTCAAAAAGCAAATAATATGGTCCCGGGGTGCAGCACAGTCGTCCAGCACCTACAAAGCAAGCAGGCACAGGACCCTGGGTTCAAGCCCACGTACAAAAAATATAAATATCCAGATCTCACACATACACGCTCCCACACACAAATAAAAATACTTGTAGTCAGGTGCGGTGGTGCACACCTGGTTCCCAGTGACTTGGGGAGGGGCGGAGGCAGGAGGATCGCAAGCTGGAGATCTGTGCAACCCAGTGAGACCCTGTTTCAAAAAGCAAAAAATATGGGCTGGAGGTGCAGCGTGGTGGTCTAGCACCCACAATGCAAGCAGGCATGAGACCCTGGGTTCAAAAGCCCAGACAGGAAAAAAAAAAAAAAAAAAGCACTTGTATGTTCTTGCAGGTGAAGTTGATACTGCAGGAAGCAGTGCTCCCTACAGAATTCAGGGTGGCAGTATTTTCACACAATCCTCAGAAACAGTCTGGTTTAGTGTGTAGAGTAGATATGGTGGACCACCCCACAATGCCCTGGGTTTAAGTGGGACACTGAGTGCCCAATGAGTCTGTTCCATGAAATATACTGTGTCTATTGTATTGTTCAAGAGGCAGTGGATCCTGTGGGCTCCTCCCTGGAGTTCTCCCTGTCCCATGCAATTCAGGCACCAATTCCCCAAATCAGAGATTTCTGCCCCCAAACTTACAGCATGGAGGGGATATGGCTGCTATTGTGGATTTTTATTGCAGGGCTTTCCTCCCACTTGGGAGAACCATATCTTGTGGGCGGGATGATATCCAACCGCCCCAGAGGGAATCTGTAGCAGGTCTGTCCGTGCACAGTGATCATGCTTGAAACTTCTCTGATTGTGATTAATTGTACTGCAAGGCTGTGCCGAAAAGGAGCACTCTGTCTGCATGGGGCTCAGTCACCTCCAAAGACACAGATTTCTCCACAGTGCAGTGGGATGACTTAGGCTCACCTCTGGTGTGTCTGGGATCTGGGTGTATGTGTGCCCATATGTCTGTGGAGATCGCGGCTGTACACCTGACCCGCCACAACAGGAGGGAGGGTGCTGCATCTCAGCTTTAGATGCATATCACTGGCACTGGTTTCCCTGTTCCCTCCACAGCTGCTATGGATGGTGATTCCGTGTGCCACCTCAAACTGACTCACCCGGAATTTGTAGTTTGTGTCCCGCAGGCAGGGTGAGAGTGTGCTGTCAAGGTTGCACTCCATGTTGGGTCCAGCCCCCATTGGTGCATGTGCGCGAAGTCCCCTCTGACTCTCTGGGATTCTATCTGCCATCTGTGTGATGGCAAAATGGCGGCAGTCCCACTACTGTCCTCTGTGTAGCTCCTCCGAAGTGACATCCTCTATATCAGTGTATGCCCAGTTTCATCCTCTATCTCCCAAACTAAATTATCACTGTTTCTATCTATTCAATGTGAGTTCCAAACCCCTAATTGAAGCTTCCCATTAATCTGGGACAGAATGTGTGTGTTATCTGTCCGCCATCTTGATTCCACCCCAAGATCGAGTGTCACGTTAACATTTTCCCCCCTATTTATTGTACATCTAGATTGAAATTTGAGCATTTCTTTGCATGGATACCACTTCCACTTTCATGTGATACCTATTTTAGTGTGAGATTCTGTTGGGATTTTGATTAATGGTTATCAGTTTGTTAGTTAATGTTAAACTAATCTCTAATTGGAGTCTAAAGTGTAATCTCTGTGTCCTTTATTTGGGTGAGATTAATGGGTTTGGATTCAGAGTTTACAGGATGCACACTCTGAACTTGTTCACATCATCATCATGTGCAAGTGCTCAGTCAGTAACTCCTACTGTATGCTGGGATATCTGGGCTTCGTGGCCTGGGAAACTTCACTCTGACTTTCCTGACCAGGAACCTGCCTGACACATTCAATAAAGCCAATTTCATGATGTTCAGCATGGTTCTCTTCTGCATTGTCTGGGCTACCTTGTATCCTATCATAGCACTAAGGGCAAAGTCATGGTGGCCATGGAGGACTTCCCCATTTTGGCCTCCAGTATGGGCCTCCTGGGCTGCATCTCTTCCCCAAGAGCCACGTTTTTTTACATTTATCCCAAAGAGGTATTCTCTTAAGAGGTCATGAGTAGTACAAATTACAGATGTGCTAGATCTTCTTAAATGAACAAATGTACTTCCTAAGTTAAAAGGAGACATTTTAGACTATGCAACCCCATTACATTATCCAAATATCAAGTTATGGTATGAGTTAGACCTCTTTGGACAAGTAATTTTTATGATTTTTTCTAAAAATATTACAGTTTTTACAATATGCTAGCATCAATGTTTTCATTTTGGTTTTAATTCTGTCTACATGTATTCTCCTGTTAAGTTTAAAAGAAATTCTTCTTTCTTGTCAAATTTGGCTTATTGACACAAAATTGATGTTTTATTCCACTTAGATGTTTAAAGATTCCCTAACTTCTTTCATCAATACTCACAAACATTTCTTTCCTTCAGGGATTCATAATTATTCACAGATTGAACAGCATTCATAGAATCTTCATGTTTTCCAGCACTTTGTAATGTTACTCATTTAATACACTGTATATGTATTGAAATATTCCTATATTTTTGACCAATCTAAAATATTATTAATTTATGTTTTTCTTTTCAAGAAAACAACAATTTTTTAACAAAGGAAATTTAGCCTGAAGGGGAGTTTGTGCACATAATCTTTTTTTATTAGCCTCAATGTAACTGTGTATGCAGCTTTCATTAGGAGTATAATTTTCTTTTCTTTTTTTCTATTGGGAATTTTTAATGTACATCTTAATGTGTTTCATTCTGACACGCATTTCATTGTGACATTTCCATATATGTGTATCATTGTACATTTCACAGATAACTTCCCCCTTACCCTCTTGTGTCCCTCCTTCCCCTCTCTTACCCCTTCCACCAATGGCCCCCCTCTACTTTCATCTCCTTTTATGGGAAGATTTTTCTATATACACTTGCATTCCAATTATGATTTAAGTCCAAACATTTCTCTGAAGTGATCCACCCTCTTACATTGTCAGTAGTATGACATGAATAATCTAGCCCATTTGCATTATTGCCATCCTTTGGTGTTGTTGGTATTGTTATAATTATTTCATGAACTATTAAAGTTGGGTTGTTTACTTTGTGGCCAACCTCTCTCTCATTCCTTGCTCCTTCTTGTCCCTCCTATGCCTGCTGTGTTCTCCCATCATCATTTCCTTTTGTTAGATCCCTGCCTCCTTCTTTCTGCTCCTTAGGTTGTCCCTTCTCCGATAACTTTACATGAGCTTTTTATTATGTTTCAATTTATGCATAGGATCTTTTCCTCCTTTTAAATTTGATTCACCTCACACATACAAGTGAGGACATATGGTATTTCTCTTTTTGGGCTTGTATTCTTTCACTTAAGATAACTCTGTCCAATTCTACCCATTTTGCTGCAGATGACATTATTTCATTTTTTTATTACTGAGTAGAATTCCATTGTGTATATGTACCATAATTTTTTTTATCCATTCTTCTGTTGATGGGCACATTGGTTGATTCCATATCCTTGCTACTGTGAAAAGTGCTGTATTGAACATGGAGATGCAGGTGTCTCTGTGGTATGATGCCTCATCTCCCTTTGGGTATATTCCCAATAGTGGTATAGCTGGGTAATAGGATACATGTATTTATCGTTTTCTAAGGTACCTCCATACTGATTTGCAAAGTGGTTGCACCAATTTACTGCTCCACCAGCAGTGAAGAGTGTTCCCCTTTCTCCACAACCTGTCCAGCATTTTTTGTTATTTGTTTTATAGATCTTAGCCATTCTTACTAGAGTAAGGTGGAATCTCAGCATTGTTTTGGTTTGCATTCCCCTAATGGCTAGGAATAGTGAACATTTTTTTTATATGTTTCATGGCTTTACAAGCCTCTTCACTTCAGAACTGTCTGTTCAGTTCCTTTGCCCATCTGTATATTAGGTTATTTTTTTCTAGGTTATTGCTTTCTTGAATTCTTTATACAATGGCAAAAATGCAAATGGGCTAGAAATTAGTCTTCTGATGTATAGGGTATGAAGATTTTTTCCCATTAGGTGGGGATTTACTTGATTCTGTTGATTGCTTCCTTTGTTGTACAGAAGCTTTTTAATTTCATATAATCTTATTTATTTATTATTGGTGTAATTTCTTGGGCAATTGGAGTCCTATTAAGGAAATGCTTTCCTATCCCTATGTGTTGGAGCATATTGCCTGTCCTTACTTCTATTCATTTTAAAGTTTCTGGTTTTATGTTGAGGTCTTTCATTCATTTCAATTTATGCTTGCACATATTAGAAATGTAGGTCAGTTTTAATTTTTCTGCAAGTGGATATCCATGTTTCCCAGCATCATTTATTGAAAAGGCTATCCTTTTTTCCAATTTATCTGCTTTGCTCCTTTGTCAAAAATCTGGTGGCTATAGATGTGTTGATGTATCTCTGGATCTTCTATTCTGCTCCACTTGTCTTCCAGTCTATTTTTGTACCAGTGGCAGTCTTTTTTTGCTACCAGAGCCCTGTAGTATAAAGTCAGGGGTTGTGATTCCACTTTCACTAACTTTGCAGCTTAAGAGTGTTTTGGTTATATGTGGTCTTTTGTGTTTCCATATGAATTTTTGGATCATTTTTTCTATTTCTGTAGTCTGTCACTGGGATTGTAAAGGAGATTGCATTAAATTTATAGATTTTTTTTGGTAGGAAAGCCATTTTTAGTATATTGATTCTCCCAGTCGAGGACCAAGGAAGGTCCTTCCACTTTTTAGTATCCTCTGTGATTTCTTTCATTAATGTTTTGAAATTTTCCTTGTAGAGTTCTGCAGGGTCTTTGGTTGGATTGATTCCAAGGTATTTAATTTTCTGGTGGGCTATCATGAAAGGGATTGTATCTGTAATTTCCCTCTCTTTCTGCTTACAGTTGGTGTAAAGGAAGGCTATTGATTTTTGTGTGTCAATTTTATATCCTTCCACTTTGCTAAAGTAGTTAATTAGGTCTAAACATTCTTTAGATGAGGTTTTAGGGTCCTTTATGTAAAGTGTCATGTCATATACAAATAAGGATAAGTTGACGTCTTCATTGCCTCTCTGTATCCTTTTGATTTCTTTCTCTGGTCTGATTGCCCTGGCAAAGTTTTCAATCACAATGTTAATAGAATAGGAGAGAGTGGACATCCTTGTCTTCTTCCAGATCTTAGAGGAAATGATTTAAATTTTTCTCCATTTTGTATACTGTTGGCTGTAGGTCTGTCATAGATGGCCTTTATGATGTTAAAGTATTTGCCTGTTATGCCTATCTTTTCCATGGTTTTTATCATGAAAAAGGCCTCAAAGGCCTTTTCAGCATCTGAGAAGATCATGTGATTTTTGTTTGTAAGTCCTTGAAATGTTGAATTACATTAGTAGATTTTCATATGTTGAATCAGCCTTACATCTGCGGAATAAATCCCACTGGGTCATGGTGAACAATCTTTTTAATATGCTGCTGAATTCAGTTTGCCAGGATTTTGTTAAGAATTTTTACATCTATGTTCATGAGGGGAATGAGTCTATAATTCTCTATTTTAGATGTATCCTTTTCCTGGTTTAGGTCTTAGGGTGATGGTACCTTCATAGAATGACTTTGGGAGTGTTCCATCCCTTTCTACTTTTTTGAAATAACTTGAGGATGGCAGGTATGACTTTTTATTACCTTTTCTATTTCAGCATATGTAATGGGTTTGTTTAGGTCACTTATGTCTTCTGGGGTTAGTTTTGGTAAATCGTATGTGTTAATAAATTTATCCATTTCTTCCGTATTTTTGTATTTTGGGGAATACAATTTCTCATAGTATTTCCTGATGATTTTCTGTATTTCACTGTAGTCAGTAGTTATGATCCCTTGTTCATTTATAATTTTTACTATGTTGGCCTTTTCCTTTTTTCTGATGAGAATGTCCAGGGGATTGTCTATTTTATTAATCTTTCTAAGATCCAGCTCTTAGTTACATTAATTCTTTGAATTATCTTTTTAGAGTTTCATTGAGACACCTCTGCCTTTATCTTGATAACTTCTTCCTGATTGCTCCTTTTAGGATTGATTTATTATTGACTTTCTTGTATATTGAGATGGGTCATTAGGTTTTTTATTTGGCACTTATCTTCCTTATTATTGAAGGCATTTAATGCTATAAACTTTCCTCTTAGAATTGCCTTTGCTGTGTTCCATATGTTTTGGTATGTTTTCATTATCATTTCATTGCAGGGACTTTTTAATTTCCATTTTTATTTCTTCAGCAACCCATTGATCATTCAGCAGTGTGTTATTTAGTCTCCATCACTTGGTAAAATTTCTGGAATTATTCTTGCTTTTGAGTTCCAATTTAATTGTGTTGAGGTCTGATAAGGTACAGGGGATAATTTCTACTTTTTTGTACTTATTGAAGGAATTCTTATGGACTAACATATGATCTGTCTTGGAGAACAGTCCATGTGGAGCTGAGTAGAATGTGTATTCCTCATCACTGTGAGTTCCAATTGGTTTAAGGTATAGATTAAGTTTGTCATCTCTCTGTTAATTTTGTTTTGATGATCTGTGTCTTGGCAAAAGTGGGGTATTGAAGCCTCCCATAATTATTGTGTCTAGACCAATATAGTCCATTATTTCCCACAAAGTTTGTCTTATGAAGCTAGGCACCCCAGTATTTGGAGAATGGATATTTAGTAGTTTTATTATTTCCTGGTTGATTGTTCCTTTTAGTAATATGTAGTCTCCTTCTTTATCCCTTCTAATTAGTTTTGAATTGAAAGTAAATCTATCTGTAATTGGTATTGCAACATCTGCTTTTTTTTTGTTTTCCCCTCTGGGTATATTGTTTTCCAGCCATTAATTCTCAATCTATTGCAGTCTTTGTGGGTTACATGAGTCCCTTGGATGGCACATATTGATTTTTTTTTTTGTGGTACTAGGGGTTGAACCCAGGGCCTCATGCTTGCATGCTATGCAAGTGCTGGTCCACTGAGCTGCACCCCAGCCCTTTTATTTTCTTTACTTTTTGAGACAGGGTCTCGCTAAGTTATGCAGGCTTCCTCTGATCTTGAACTTGCAATCCTCCTGGCCCCGCCTCCCAAACTGCCAGGATTGCAGGTGTGTGCCACATATTGAGGGTTTTAAAAACTACTAATTTAAGTCAGGCATGGTGGCGCATGCTTATAATCCCAGTGGCTCAGCAGGTGGAGGCAGGAGGATCGCAAGTTTGAGACCAGAGGCAGTCTTTGTAACTTAGCGAGACCCTGTCTCAAAAAGTAAAAAAATATCAGCTGAGGGTGTAGCTCAGTGGTCCAGCATTCGCAGAGCATGCAAGCGCAAGGCCCTGGGTTCATCCCTGAGTACCATACAAATCAAATCAAAACAAAACAAAACAAAACAAAAACAACAAAAACCCAACAAAAACCTACTAATTTAAATCTTTATTGACCTTCTGTATATTTAGAAATGTTTTCTTAAATGTCATATTGAAAGCATTCAGTGATATTTGTAAATTTTCTCTCTTCTTCCTTACTTGAATTTAGTGTGAGTAACTGTATTTTTCATGCTTCAGCTCTACCTGGGTTCAAAGGGCTGCCTTTATAATATCGTTTGTCAGTTTTTCTTATTCTACTTCTTTTAACTACTAATTGTTAGTGCTTGTCTTCTCTACTTGTTTTCATGAGAGTGTGTATAATAAGAAGTACTTTATAATTCTGTCCAAAGAACAAGACCTGCTTATGATTTTTCCTTAAGATCTATTGAACATCTGTTTCATACTCTCATCTGATTTAATTCCCAGTTCATTATCCCAAATTATTTTAGATTTTTTTCACCTATTCATTTATTCTGGTATGAAAAATTCTTTCATATGCTTAAATTCCGCCTTTTTCTTTACTTTTGAAGATATCTTATACTCAGATATTTTGTCTCAACTGATGTTTTCATTGATTTCCTTATTCTTCTAGCTGGTTATCATATTGGATCTTTACCACTACTTTCTAAACATTGATATGATCTTAATGGATTAATATAAGGTAACATTTTTTCTGAAACAAAAATACTTATAAAACACCATTTTAAGGACAACCATATTTATGCAGGTGACAGTTTCATTCATGAGAGCAATAAACTTCATACTTATGTGTAGAATTCTCTAAGGGAATGGCCATCAGGATATTTTAATTCACTATAAATTATTTTATAAGAATATCCAGTTCTCGCCAAAGATAAGTTGAGTTCATTCAGGATCCAAATTAATTGAAATATTGTCTTAGTCAACTTTAGTTTCTATATAACCACATACCATAAATTCTTTCTCTTACACAATATTTATTTCTCACAGATGTGGAGGTAGGAAGACCAATCTCAAAGTATTATCTAAATTGGAGTCTTGACAAGGCCTGTTTCTGGACTCAGTATAACAGTTCTTTTTGTTTATTTGTTTGATGTGTCTTTACATGGAAGAGATGAACAAAGCTCCACCTTGGCTCTCATTAGAACACAAACTTCATTCAGAGGGAGTCATCTGCATAACCTCATATAAGGCAAATCATCAAGAAAAGACACCTGTACAAATTCCAACCCCTTGGGAATAAGCTATCAAAATATCAAATTTGTGGAGACACTACCATTCAATTAATAGTAGTCATTGCTTGGGTTTGAAGATGATCATGGTTTGAGTCTTCCCCTTTAGTTTTCTTATGTCTTCTTTTCAGGTTGAATGTGAACCCCTACCAGTTTGTCCTGGCCTTGCTTTTTGCCCTAGAGGAGATCAACCGTAGCTCAAATATTTTGCCCAATATATCTTTGGGATTTGATATCTACAGTATTGTTTTTAGTAAATACAAGACATTCAGAAAATGCTTAACTTTTCTCTCAGGGATGAGGAAACATATACCAAATTACACCTGTAGAAGAGAGAGCAAGTCTGTGGCAGCACTGACAGGAGCATCATGGATAACATCTGCACAGACAGGAACACTGTTGGGGCTCTACAAATTTCCACAGATCAGGATAAGTGGGGTTAATCGAGATGAAACTACTTCTCTACCAGTGCCAATCTCAGAAAGTCAAAAAGAAACAATGGAGGAGAATGGGTTCATGTATTTTAGAAAGTAGATACTCTTAAAAGTTAGCTGCACAGACTCTGAGTAAAGGAAGCACATTTCCTTTGGAATGGAGAGCAGTAAGAACACAAAGCAAAAAAAGGAAGTTTCTTGGAAAAGAAAATTTATCCAAAATATTCTAGAAATCTGTCAACATGTAGAGAGATAGGCTTTAAAATGGGCTGAGAAAATCTACCTTCCTACTACTTCTGTCTGGTGTTTAATAACTTTCACACCTGACATTGCAATCTTCTTTTTTATTTTAATTGAGTTTTTTTTTGAGCTGACATATGGACTTTTTGATCCTATTCTGAATGAACAGGACCAGTTTCCTTCTCTATATCAAATGCCCCCCACGGTCACATCTCTGGCCCATGGCATTGCCTCCTTAATACTGCATTTGCACTGGAAGTGGGTTGTGGTGTTCGTCTCAGAATATCTTGCAGGTATTTAGATTCTCTCAGATTTGAGAGAAGTGATGGACAGGGACTGAGTCTGTGTAGAATTTGTGGGAACAACTCCAGCTTTCTTAGGATCCCATGATCCCATATCTTATGATAATTATCTTTGGATTTTGAAATCCTCAGCAAATATGACTATCATTTATGGTGACACTGATTTTCTAAGTAGCTTCATGAGTTACATTAGGGGAATTTACTAATATGGAAAATCTGGATCATGAATACACATTTGAATTCTATAATAGATTAAAGATTTTTCATTTTTGACCCATTCCCCAGCAATCTCATTTTTTCACAACACCATGAAGAAATTTTATTTGAACAGTTAACCTTTCCAAATACCCAGAAGGTATTTACTTTGAAACATTGTGGGTTCACGTTTTCAATTGCCCACTTTCTGATTATGACTGTATTACACTGAGGAGCTGTCTACCCAATACTTCTATAGAATTGTTGCCTGCATACATTTTTGACATGAGGGTGAATGAATGCAGTTACCACATACAGAGTGCAATGTATGTGGTGGCCCACACCCTACATGAGATCTTTCTTCATCAAGTAGAAAAGCAACAAATAAGAGCTGGGGAGGGGCAAGTGTTTTCACCTTGGCAGGTAAGGGCTCTTCATTGGATGGCGTGGTCCCTGTGGTTATGTTTGAAGTCTTTCCATGGTAGCTCAAATTCAGTAGTTCATGTTTTTTTCCCAATTAACAGAAGATTAACTGCTTGTGTCACTATTGTGGCATATATATCAATACCTTTGTAGAAGTCTTGAACCAGAAGGAATCTAAGCAAGCAGGAAATATGGTTTAAGCCCACATCAGGGCTTTGCAGTGCAAATGACCTCAATGTCATGCCTGGCTACTCAAGTTCACAAGAAAAGTCCAAATGTCTCTCATGAGTTTCTTATGTAACAAGAAACAAATGATTTCTTTAATTTAAGTTGCTGCTTTTCACTGCAATGTCTACCTCTGAGGAGTGATCTCATGTAATGCCACTTTATGTATTGTTGTTGTTGTTGTTAGGTGCTGGCCAGTCGGTATCCAACTCATAGCAACCCTACCTACAGCAGGCGAAACACTATTGTCAGTGCTTCTCTGCTGTCCATAGGGTTTTCAATGGCAGATCGATTTTTGGGAGCAGGTTGCCTTATCCGTCTCCCAAGACTACAGCACCTGGTGTTCCCAGGGGGTCTCCGATCCAAGTGCTAACCAGGCCTGACCCTACTTAGCTTCTGAGGTCTGACAGGATCAGATGCCACAGGGCTACAGTTTCAGGCCACTTTATATATTAACAGACCAACTTTAAGGACCCATTCAGATTTCCTTGGAAAAGAATGTGTCTTGTTGGCTCTCATAGGCAGTGGGGTTTTGACTCAGTTCACATCCATGATTATTTAATTGTGCATGCCTGGATTGTTTCTCTTGAAGCTGAGTGTCTTCTTAGAAAATGAGACCACTTTAATTCTCCATAAGCTTTCATTTTTTCAACTTAACTCACTCTGTTGTTAAAGTTTTGTTACGAAGCAGACTCAAGACATCCAAAGGTTTCCTCCTTCACATTCTCTGTGCTCATTGGGGGACACATTTAATCACACAGTGATGCATCTGTTTTAGTTACATCCAATTTTGAATAACATCAAATTTAATAATCCTGCTGGCAACCAGGTGAATTTGGATGAGAAAAAAATGGGATGCAGAGTATGACATTCTCAATGACTAGAATTTTCCAGATGGTCTTGGGCTTAAGGTGAGATTAGGACAGTTTTCACTATGTGGTCTCCATGGTCCTGAATGGTCTTTATCAGAGAATAAGTTACAATGGGCCACAGAAATCACAACGGTGTTTTGGATCTACTTATAATGCTTTGAACTTCATGCAAATAACCAACATTTCTCCAGATTTGATACATCCCCTGTGCTCACTTACAGTGCATCAATGTACAATTAAAACTTTTCAGTTTAAGGAAGTTTTTTATTCACTGATTCTTATGGATTGAAGTAGAATGTTTATTTATCAATGTTTTCCAATGCTCCTGTGATTCACATAATGTAGTGTGCATGGCATCTGTGTTAGCCAGGTACTGTCACTGTGAGAAGAAACCTGAGACAATCACCTTGTAATGAGGAATTTGTATTTCACCAAGATTTGTGGAGGAATCAGTGCATGAGGATTTGGGTTGCTATATTTGCACTGGTAGTTATGTCCTGTGGTGGAGTGGGTGGTGCAGGAAGCCCATGGCCCCCTGATATCCTGGCAGGAGAGGTGGCATTGACTAGGTCCCAGTAT